>CM025654.2:9540851-9580657 GCA_014621495.2 Entosphenus tridentatus | reverse complement strand
GGTGGTTGTGACAATGACAGTGATGATGATGATGACGGTGGTGGTTGAATCCGGGGGACGATGCAGGCAGGAGACGAATGCGAAGATGGACGGCCGTGGCGGCGGCGGCGGCGGCGACGACGACGGCGACGAGGCCGAGCACGCCGAGCGTCTGCGTCGTCGCGAGGAGCGGCGTCAGAAGCGCCAGCAGCAGCAGCCGGAGGAAGAGGAGGAGGAGGAAGCGGCGGCGGCGGCGGCAGCGGCGGCGGCGCGGGAGGAGGAGGCCGAGCGCGAGCGGGAACGGGAGGAGAGGGAGCGCGAGCGGGAACGGGAGAAGGTGAGGGAGCGGGAGAGGAGGGAGCAGGAGCTGGAGCTGCAGCGCCAGCAGGAGGAGGAGGAGGAGGAGCGGCGTGAGATGGAGAGACGCCTCCGCCAAGAGGAGGAGGAGGAGCGGAAGAAGGCTCTGGAGGACGAGAAGGTGGGCAGAGACCCTCGCACGTGGCGGGTGACGAGGTTTGAGACCGGTTTCAAGAAGCGCCTTTGGGTTCCTAACGCCCGCCCGCTCCCAGTGGGTGCGTAAAACAACGCGCCGCCGATTGCCTCCGTACACCGTCTTAAGATGCGGTCGCACTTGGACGACGCCGTATCGTTGCGTATTCGCTCGCTCTGGAAGGTAGAGATCGACTCAAAAGGGGCGCGAGAAAGGAAACAAATTGGCAGGAAGTCAGAAGCAGCCAAGCGGTGAGCCGGCACCAGGAATCGCCCAAGCTCTGCGTTCCTCTGTACATTAAAATATTCCCGGTCAATTAATGGGTGCTTACGTGCGAGAGGGAACGGGAGTACCTGGATAAAATTCACGCGTGCGAAGGGGGAACACTCTATCCCACACTGAGAGCGCAGGTGGAGTCCACATTTTTTACTGTACCGCCTTTCACCTGGCGAGCTAAAGGGGTAACGGCTCCTCCTCGACGCTCGCTGGAAGGGAGTTTTGCAACATCTGTGTGGTGATCGACCAATTAATTAGCCAGCTAATCCGCATATATATTTTTGTAGGAATCTGTGTGTCTGTAAAAGCCAAAAATATAAATTATAATGAAAATTTTTGTAAAAAATTAAAAACCACTAGCATTATTTTTAACTTATCACCGTTAATGTGGTAGAGGTGCAGTCGTGCAATTTCTTGTCCACGACAGAGAGAGAGAGCCCCTTCAGAAGGTAAGTTTAGCCTACTCTTCCACGTTACCTATTATGATTGTGAACTTATTGTCATTATTATCGTTGTATTGTTTTCATTCAGGAGGAGGATGATTACGATGAGAAAAAAGATGAAGACAGCCGCTCATGGGGGAAGTCGAGGTGGGATTGTTATCATCTTTGGTTATCTCACCGAACATCTCTGGTTATCTCTCCAAACCACCCCTCATCTTCCCACCATGGGAGAGCTCTGCACGCATCACTCCCGCGATAGTAACGTTTCCTCCGTTCATCCGCTCACGATACACGCATGCAACTCGTGCCGTTGCACACACACACGCGCGTGCGTGCCGTGTCTCCCCCGTGCCCTCGTCTCACCGATGTCGCCCCCCCACAGCCGTGCCAACGGGCGCTCGCGGGGCCTGGGTGACGACGACGATGACGACGAAGCGGACGACGACGAGGAGGAAGAGCGACGGAGGCAGCAGCAGGAGGAGGAAGAGGAGAGAGCTGCACGAGAGGAGGTCGGTCTCAAGTTCTGCCCGAGGCCGGCGGACGGTCACGTGAAATGCATTAAGGAGAAACATTTTCACTTGGCTTATGCTGGATTTATAAAAGACGTTAAGGGAGATTTTCACTTCAAACTAAACAATTTTTCAATTTTACCAGGTAAGGCCCACTGAGCTATATAGCTTGTTTTGAGAAGCCACCTGGTCATGCAACTCTATGCCACTGCGAAGTCCCGCGACTGCCGCCACTGCCGACGGTCTTGGGCTGTGGTCATCCCGGTAATGTAGCTGCTTTGCTCGATGGGGCCTCGCCGGCTGAAATAAACCGGTCGCCCCGTCCCAAGTTTCCCACCCCTTCCGGGCCCCTGCAGCCCACGGGCCCTGGCGTTGCGATTGCACCACCTGCGCACCCGGTAGCCACGCCGCTTGCCCTGCCCGACGGCATCGGCCGTGGATTGTGCGGACGCCAACCCGCGGCCCCGTCGTCGCCCGTGGGTTTTTTGACGCGCGCAGGAGGAGGATAAGCAGAGAAGGCGCGAGGAGGCCGAGCGGCAGAGGTTGGCGGACGACAAGCGGCGGAAGATATCGGCGCTCGCCGAGACGTCTCCCGGCGATGCGGACGAGTCCTTCGGCGGCCTCCTGCCCCGTGCCAGCGGAAAGGTGAGTGGGTAGCGAGCGCCTGTTATGCGCGACGGGCCGGTGGAGGCAGGGAAGTGCCGTGATGCCCGCCCGCCCGCCTGTGACCCTGCACCTACTGTCGGGGCGGTATCTTTGCATTGTTGTAGGTCGAGTTGACCTAGGGGCGGCACACGCTGGATAGAGATGTTCACTGCACGAGGGCCGAGTGACGTGGCCGCTCTTGCCGGTCTTGAATCAGTCTCGCCGATAATTTATTTGTATCATGCCAACGTTTCACAACGATGCCCATAGTGTTCTCTAGCTCTCTACCTTCCACATTGCCTCTGCATACGCACGCACGCACACACGTGCGCAGCCCTTGTTATTCCACTGCTGGATGAGGAGCTCACCACACCGCACGGGGTCACAGGGGTTATTTGACCATACTTCACCACGCTGGTCAGCGCAGGTTGGTGAAGGCTGGGGGTCTCGGTACTAAGATATATATCTAGCCTGTGTACATAGGTCGTGCCAGACGTGGTGTATTCTCTCCGGGATAATTTAGCATTCCGTGTCTAAACCATTGGAGCCTTTTCGTCTGAGAGGTCGTTTATTTTTTTCACGTCCCAAGTTATTTTATTTCTTCATTCCACAATTTTTTTTAACCGTGATACACACTCAGCAACATTCTCATGAGTGTGGGTGGCCAGCAACCACGGCTGGTGTCCTTCATCTTCCCAGTGGCGATGTTTACTCACTGCACCAGGTACTCATTTGAGGCCGAGTCGATCTAGGGAGGGCCCAGGACCAGTTCAGATAGTCGTTACTGGTGTTAGCTGCGAGCGGGAATCGAACTCGGGTCGCCGGGTTCACAGCGCGGCACACTAACCGCGACGATGCCGCTCCCCACGCGTTGCGACGAACTAACCGTGTGGAACGTGTCCGCCCAACAGCTGAGCGAGATGACCGAGTCTCTGAGCCGCTCGGTGCAAAGGAGGTGAGTGGAACGAGCTCCTGGGCATTAACGCCTTAGCGATGGGAACCACACACACGAGCGCTTATAATTAGTACCAAAAGAATACAAAATATTTAAAGCTTTCGTGACTGCAGGGATTCATCTTCTTGGTTCTTTCGGTAAAGTCACGTAGAAGGGAAATAACAAAATAAAAACAATTAAACATAATAAAAATAATTAATTAATAAAAATAAAAGTAAAATAAGATAATTTTGTCATTTTATATAGCGTCATTCATGCTAATAGTGTCCCGCAACGTCGTACGTTTATTATATACAAGGACCTAATCCCATATACGCAGTTGGCTACGCACGGCATGAAAGAAGTCCAACACACACGCACATACCGAACAAATGGAAACCCCTACTACCAAGGAAAATGTAAAATTTATAAACAATTGAATAAATTTCACCAAACGAAAAGTACAAACAACAACAAAAAGTGATGAAAAGAAATAAATTAGTCCATTAGGTCACATCACAAACAACAGCAGTCAATGAACAGCCATCTTTTAAATTCACATCTTTAGGTAATTGGGGCTGTTTGAGCAGACTTTACCACTTTATTATGATGATGATGAGTAAAGAACCCATTGCCCTACAATGGAAAATTAAAGGCAGCTATCATGTGCAAGTTCTTCTCACAATCCTCCCGTACGTGGGGCACTAAAAGCAATCTGCCTGTGATGTAATCAAATGGCAAGATAATATGTGTACAAATATATTTTAAATTTATCTCCACCTTGGAGATGGAGCAATTAAATGAGCTTGTGCGCAGGTGCTGGATGGATCGTGATATCGCAGTGCTTGCCAGCGGTGGAAAGATCATGACCGACGGCGGCTGCGATGATGTTGACTATGATCGCCCGTGTACTCATTCCCCAGCGGGAGTCTCAAGGCCAAGCAGCCGCAGCTCGAGATTTGCAAGATCGACAGCAAACTGGAGCTGTACACTTCGGCTGCCGAGGTGGGTAGCGCGGTGCCCCTCCGACGATCCGCCCCTCCCAACCGGCCCACCCAGCGGGTCCATGAGTTGTCACACGATTCAATCCTAAGATGTATATATATATGTATTTTAAAAAATGTTATTCCGTTTTTACAGTCTCGTTTGTATTGTGAGGTTTCTCGTTTTTGTTGTTGCTGTTCAATCTGTCTTGTTTGCTGCGTTGATGGCCGGGCGTGGCGCTGGCCACCCACCCCCCTCGTTGTGCCGTGCCGGCCTTCGTAGGTGCTGCTCGCGAACGGCACTTGCCCCAACAGTTCTTCTAAAGGATACGCGGGGGTGGGGGGGGAATCTTTGTGTTTGTTGCGTGCGCGTGGGCAGAGCGCGGCAAAGGCAGCGAAGCCGCCTAAGCAGGGCGTTCCCGACCTGCCCGTCGCCGTGGACACCATCGCCAGCAAGAAGAACATGTGGGAGACGGGCGACGTCTACAGCGGCATGGCCGCCCCAAAGGGGTCCTCCAACAAGGTGGGGGGCCCCGTCCACCGACAGGACGTGCACTTCCAGGGGCTGCACCTTTATAGCCTTTCCCGGCCCGGTGGCTCAGCGGTTATATCGGTGTTCTTCAACTTATTTTCAGAGGGCGTGAGGTGGTGGAGGCCACTTTCGCCAATAAGATATCATCGGTGTGAGGGCTGCCACACATTTGAAACGTTGTTGGGTTTGACAGCAGCACGATGATGATGGGGGGTGTTTTCATTCTTTGTGTGTTGTCGGGGGCCGCGCTAAAGGCCACCAGGGGCTACCAGTGACCTACGGGCCTTGCAATGGAGAACACTGCGTTAGAGGGAGCGATTGTGCAGTCGGAAGGTAGAGATGCGATGGTGGTAATTGAGGAGGTAATGGTTCGATATATTTCAGTCCATCATGAAAACTCACCTATTTAAACTGGTCTTTACCCCCTAGTTCTGGTCACTTATCCTGCAGGTCCTGTTTATTTCCTGGTTTAAATACACGGGGCATGCATTGGGAATCTACGAATGAAATGCGCCTTACAAATGGAAATTATTATTTTGACATGTTGTGGTGTTGGTTGTAAATGAGATGTCAATGGGGGTATTGACAGAGGTGATGTTGACGGGTTTGAAATCCAGAACGTGATGATGATGGTGCTACACATTGCAGCGTTGGTTGCGGTGGGATTTGATGGCAACAATCGAGACGTAACGGTGATGGTGATAGATGTTGTGCCGTTGGCTGTGGTGGCGTTAACTTTGATAGTTTTAAATCGAGACGTAACGGTGATAGATGTTGTGCCGTTGGCTCTTGTGGAGTTAACTTTGATAGTTTTAAATCAGGACGCAGCGGTGATAGATGTTGCGGCATTGGGTGATCGGGACCGACACAGAACAGAGCACCGAGGCAGCGTCCGCTGTTACCCTCTCACAACGACGTCTTGTTACGACTGTCCCACATCCGCCTACAAAGGCTACAACGCTCGCCTTTATTGCCCGAGACCACTCAGCAAATTCTCGAAAATTACCGTGCGGTTTTTCTCCGAGACCCTCCTGTTAGGGGAGTCAGTTGAGGAATGCTCCGTGCTATTTATTTCTTTATTTCTCCCCCCTCCCCAAAAACTCCAAACCACATGCTTTCCCTCTTTCCTGCCTTTCATTCTCAGACCCCCCCCCCCCCCCAAATGTCTCACGATCTCCCTTTTCCACTTGGGCCAGATGTTTGTCTGAACGGAGCTGCCTGCATCGGTGGGGAGGGGGGGGGGTGCAGAGGGGGGTCACTGCCATTCCTCGATATAGATATACATATATTTTTTGAAAAGTTAAATAACGTTTTGCCAGGGTGGGGTGGGGGGGGGGGGATTTACGTATCACAAGTCGTGTTATTGGCGCCGTTCAGAATGCTCACACGAGCGGTGCTGCGTCACTCCCCGTGTTCGAGGTCGGCCCGTGGAAGGAGATAACCCAGAACTACTTTGGAGGGCACACACGTTCCCCGGACAACCTGCTACGCGGAGAAATGTTTTTGTTTGCACGACAATCATGCTATTTGATGTTTAATCCTCAGCGATGCAACGTTGTCAGGCGAAGTGAAACAAATGTAAATTCGACGTTTTGTTCTTGTGACTGGTTTGATAAGATCAACTCTACACTAACAAAAACTATCCCATGACCTTCTGACGGTCAACTCCGGCTCCAGTGAAACCACACTAATTTTTGATCGCTATTATTTCATATGATTTTGTTATTCACGTCCACCGCCACCATCGTCATCACGACCGCCGCACCACGACACCCATCGGCGCCGCCATTACCTCCCTTCACTGCCGCCCAAACGCCACCGCGACTCCCCACAACAACCGTCATCGCCGCCAGCTCCTCAATCGCCGTCGTCCCGTAACGTCCACCTCGTCCGCCGGTGTCTCTGCCCGCAGGAGCTGGCGGTCATCAAGGTGGGCGTGGCCAACCGCATCAGCCAGTGGGGCACCAAGTCGCCCGACGTGGCCGACAGCAAGGTCCCGGCTCAGCCCGCGAAGCCCACGGTAATGCGGCGGTGGCGGCAACAACAACAACAACAACATCGGCTTCATTGTCTCCTGCATCCTCGCCTTGATTTTCTCAACTCTCTCTTCTCTATTCTTTCCTCCATTCTAGCCTCCATTCTATTCTTGACTCTCTCCTCCATTCTCTCCTCCATTCTATGCTACATTATCTCTACTCTCTCCTGGATTATCTCCTCCATTCCCTCTATTCTCCATTGTCTGCACTCCCTGCGACTCTCGCTGCTCTCTCATCGACTTGCTGTTTTCGCTCTGAAACTTTCTCCATTCCCTCCGTGATTATTACCGCTCTCGCCCGATCCCGGCCGCGCGTTGTTGCGTGTCGGAGCTGAGGCTGTGACCGCTGACACGTCAATAGGGGGTGGCGGTTAGGGAGGGGGTCCTGCCTGTCCAAACAATACGACGCATAGCTCTAGACTCGAGCTGGGCTGTAATCCTGTGATTGAAGTCATCTTTTGCTCGACCACTCACCTCTCCTGTCGAATGGGAGAGGTGATGATGGGCAGGGCTTGGTGACATCATCGGCACCGTCAGCCGCTCATGCTGGGCATGGCTCCTGGGGGGGGGGGGGGGTTTCCCCACCTCACTAGGCAGTATATTTGGGTTCCGGTCGCTATTTCTAAAGGCGTACAGAATAATCGCCCACTGAGAAGGGGGAGGAGGCGATCGCGCTTGGCTCCTCAATCAAGCGGCCGAGTCGGCCAGCAGGCCCATCTCTACACGTTTACAGCGGCGGTAGACACGTCGCATCTTTGGCGATGGTCTTGCGCTCTACGAAATGGCAACGATCATCACGGCTTGATTGGAACGTCAAGAAGCAGAGGATTCAATTGTGACGTTTAGAGGCTTGTTCAGCGTGCGTGCTGCGGCCTCGGCTGAAACCCTTCGAAGAGATCCATTTGCGCTCCGTGTCTGGGAACACTGCCACGGTCTCGCAGCGTGACAGCCGGGCACGTGACAGCCAGATAACATGTAGCAGCCAGACGACACGTGACAGTCAATGCACAAGCCTACCCTCCCCCTTCCCTGTGCTTTTATGAGCTTATTCGTTTGTACGTTTCTGTTCCTCTCCGCTTCAGTGATTCGAATTATGATTTTCTTTGTTTTTTCTTTGTTCCTCAGCTGATCTGTGGCTCTCTCTCTCTCTCCGCCGACTGCCCCGCTCTCACTTTTAGACGCTGCCTCTTTTCTGCCTCCTCTTGAGCAGCTCTGTGCTCGGCACTCTGTCGCTGCCAGGTAAAACTCGCGAACCCCCCCCCCCCCTGCCCTCCCCTGGAGGCTCCCGGCACGCTTTGCTTTTTATTGACCTCGCATGGACTGGCTCGGGAGCACGACCGTCATTTTAATTTTTGCCAAGGCATGCGACGCCCGCGCACGCGCACGCACGCACAAACACACAAAAGAAAGATGCCCGCCCCCGTATATCTTTAACAGACTGTAGGGGCAAGTGCTGTTAGCGAGCACCTAATGAAGGCTGGCACGGCACACGAGGGAGTGGGTGGCCAGCACCACACCCGGCCGCTGTTGTCTTCCTCGTGGCGATGTTGACAAATCGCACCAGGTACTCATTTGAGGCTCAGTCGCCCAGGTGGAGGTCCAGGACCGGTTCAGAAAATCGTCACTGATGTTGGCCGTGAGCGGGAATTTAATTCCGGACTCCGGGTTCGTAGCGCAGCGCGCTAACCACCACACTACCGTTCCCCACAAACGCACCCGCACACCCCCAGAAAGCGTGACAATTTTAAAGTAAGAGGAAAATAATTCCAAAGCCGTTTCTGAAAGTAGTTGAGCATGGGAGCTGTGCTCATCACCCACTTACGGCTGCCCCCAAGCCAATGGTGGAAGTTACGGATTTACACGGCCGGGGTGAGTCTATGCGGTGGACAACCACTGCTGAATCCCACAAAGCGGTTCTTATCTTTGTCTGTCAATGCTACAAAAATATCTGCAAAAGAATTCCCCTTTCCAAGATCCTCGTTTGTTTATTTGGGGGTGGGGGGGAGGGGGGTTGGGGTCGAGGGGGGAGGGCATGACCTGACCCGGAGAATGGGAAGAAAACTATTCTAACGGAGATAGCGAACAGATCGGTGACCACCACCTCACTGCCATCTGCGAGCGACAAAGCAATCGATTTTGAGCGAATATTAGCCCAGCAAACGTGGCGCACATTGGACCAACGTCCGGCCAACGTTGGTCAAACGGTTCCAACCGTATGTCAACCCCGGCCCCAACGTTGACACGTTTACTGGGAGACAAGGCCTGCAACGGTGCGTGTTCGGACAAGGTGAAGAGAGAGGGAGTCGAGAGAGAGGGGGGGGGGTGATTGCATTACGTTCATCATCCATCCGGCGAATGGACGACCGACCGCCACGAGAGAAATAAATCAATATCACGGGAGCATCGCGACGTCTCTGATGAGCCAGATCTCTCAAAAGATGCACTCGCTCGCTCGCGTGCGTGGACGTGTGTGCGCGCGCGCGCGCTCGACGATAAGCGTGCCAGTGTGCTTACGTGCACGCAATTACACACAAGCGCCTGGGGGTGGAGCGGTGGGGGAGGTAGGGAGTGGGGGGGGGGCATGGGGGGGGGTGAGTAATTGAGGCTGTACGAGTGGGGGTGGCCACGCACACTCGGGTTTGTTTATCCAGTGCGTTCAATGCACTCGCTGCGGTCAACCCTATTTGTGAGAGTTTCGTTCCCAAAGCTTCACCCTGCCCACCCCCCCTTCTCCTCCTCCTCCATCTCCTCGCCCCCTTAGCCACCCCCTCTCAGCCTCCCAAATCCTCAAGGTGCCTCCCACCAGAGCACCCCGCGTGACCCCACATCTGGAAGACCCTGGCCCTAGCATGCTCGCCCACCCACCCACCTCCGACTCATCGTTTTTTTTGTTCTTCGTTGAGAGCACGGCTAGAATTGTTTCGAGGTCATGTGCTCCGTGCTGTCGGTATGTAGAGCTAAGCGGTGCAATGTTGCGTTGCGGTTAGAGCGCGGTGGTGAGCGGAATGGCTAGAGAGCGGTGGTGAGCGGAGAGATTAGAGAGTGGTGGTGAGCGGGGTGGTTAGAGAGTGGTGGTAAGCAGGGGGGTTAGCGAGCTGTGGTGATTAGGGAGTAGGTTTTTGCTTCGAAGTTAACTCCCAAAGCGTTCAGATAAAGATTCATGAAATGTAGCGTTTCTCTATCAGTTGCCGTCAGGGTGTTATTGCCGATCCCCACTATACAATAGACTGATAAACCAGCCTCTCACGGGGTCTTCAGACAATGGACCGATATATATCGCAGCCTTCACACCTGCTTGGCATCTCGGTCTGACGGGGTCTGTCGACGATAATTAACCCACAGCCGGGCCTCCGGTAGGATCGTGAGACGCTCGGCCGACAAAACCCGCAGCCTCCGGCAGGATCGTGAGACGCAGCCTCCGTGTGATGCGGCCCCTCGGTTGAGTCGACCCAGAGGCTGACCGCAGTGCCCGTGGTGGGCCTCGGGCTGAGTCGGTCGAGCGGCGAGTCGGTCACCCGTGGGAGCGCGTACCGGGGCGGCCGACCATAAAGGCACGCGTACCGTGCGTGTGTGCGTGTACCGTGCGTGTGTGCGTGTACCGTGCGTGTGTGCGTGTACCGCGTACGCGTGTATACCGTGCGTGTGTGCGTGTACCGCGCACGCGAGCGCTAATGCGATCCAGGGCGTCGTGGCGATGGGTGCTCGTGTTTCTGCTACGAGCTTCCGCGGAGGCCAACGTGCTCATTTCTCATCTCCGTATCAGGGCCGCGGCGCGAGCACGTGCAACGCTGCCGTTACGTAAACGCCGCGACTCGGCGACTTTGTTTAATTGTTTATTTTCGAGAAATATTTACGCTAAAGCGATTTCTGATCGTTGTTTATTTTTTTCTCTCCCCTTTTTCGTCGAGCCGACATCGAGTTTGCTGTACCTACCCCAGCCTCCCCCCCCCCCCCCCCCCCCCCCCCCCCCCCCCCAGTGATGCAATGAGGTCACAAAGCAGATATACGTTACAGCAATTACTTGTTAAGGAATGTGACATAACTAATATCTAGCATGTGTTAACATTAAATAACTGCCACGGGTCGCAAGGTCAAATGCTCCTACAGGACGGGGCATTAACTGCAGGCTGTGATCTGCTGTCCCGCGTTGGGGTGAATTATATTTGTTTTCTTATGAATTATTGCCGAGTTATGTTCTGGGCAATTCGGAACAATGTCCCAAGCCGACAGAGAGCGTCGCCGAACTGCGATTTTTTTTTCTACCCCCTGAAGCCTCGAAGAACACTGCAGAGAGAGAGAGAGAGCGGGCGAGCGCTCTCCGCTTTAGACCTCCGTTCTCTTTCGGGGGGGGGTCGCCTGTCACCTCACCACCCGGGACACGCCCCATCTTGTCAGACCTCGGAAGCTTAAGAAGGCCCGGGCCCGCGTAGTCTGTTGGTTGGATGGGCGACCACCACCGCGGTCGTAGGCCGCCGCGGGGCGACGTCGTCCGGCGAGGGGGCAGCGCATCAACATCAATGCTCCCATCACCCGTGCTCCCCCCCCTACCCCACCACCATCGCTACCCCACACCGAGCGGCGTGGAGAAGTACGGTCAAATAAACCCCAGGGGATGCCCTCACCCAGCGGTGGATTGACGAAAATCGCTGTGGGGGTCCAATCTGGGCAGATGGGTCCGCTGCCTGACGGCGTTCGGGCCTCCATTTAGACGGAACTAAAGAAAAACACCCCTCTGGAGGGAGCTTTGGCCTACCTTTCCATGCCTTGGAAGAGCTGGCAGTACCCACACTTGTGACCTGTTCATCGACTAACTGGGGGTGCACCTGTTAATACCTGTGGGTGGATTTAAGAAATTTGGACCATTGCTTCAACTGCCGCGCTGAGTGCCTCGTGCGAGAGCCTCGTGAGAGTGCCTCATGCGACAGCCTCGTGCGACAGCCTCGTGCGACAGCCTCGTGCGACAGCCTCGTGCGACAGCCTCGTGCGAGAGCCTCGTGCGAGAGCCTCGTGCGAGAGCCTCGTGCGAGAGCCTCGTGCGAGAGCCTCGTGCGAGTGCCTCGTGCGAGCGTGGCGCTTCACTCCCGTTGGAACCGAGCGGCGGCACCGGCGGATTTTCCATTGCCGCGTTTCGGCCGACGTGGCCGGCGCTGGGAAATCTAAAACCCATCGGAGTCGCACCCCCCTTCAGAGACCCCCCCCACCCTCCCCCGTCGCTTCGCCGCTACTCAGCAGTCGGAACGAGGGTTTAAATATTTATTTTCATAATAATGCGTTCTGGCGTTTTCCCGAAAAACCACTCGCGCCGCTCGCAAGCTCGCCCCAAACTAAACCACGCCACTCGCCGCCCGCCGTTCCTCACCAAACTCGCCGAGTCTCTCGCCCCCCCCACCTCCTCTCTCTCTCACACAACTCGCTCAGCTCGCCATTCCCTGATCTCCAAGGAAATAAAAATGGCTAAAGAATGAATAGTTCGGTGACGTGTGAGTTTGCATCTCAAGCAGTGGAGAGGGCGGCGAGCCGAGTGGCGATCAGGAATGTTCACCGATGAGCGAGCAGTCCTCGGTTCATCGCTCGTGGCGGCGACAGCTTTGGGTGAACGGACGCGAGCTGAAGTTCCAAGTCGCTGTCCTTCATTGATGTGAACCGTGAACTCATTGAGATCAAAATTTAAATCCACGCGAACTTCCAAGCGCTATTGCCAATCCACAGCTGGATGAGGTTGTGGGAACCTATTTGACGAATCTTCACCACGCCGGTCAGTATGGGTTGAGTGAAGGCGTGGAGCATAGAAGTACAGTACAACAATGTAGTTGTTTTCTTCATTGCCCTTGGCTGCTGGCGACCATGTAGCTGCCTGTAACAAACTTGTTGTGCATGGTGGTCGCCCATCCGAGAACTATCCAGGCTTAAGCCCGCTTAGCTTCTGAGATCTGATGAGAAAGGGTGCATTCCAGTCATAGTCGCAAAACTCTGCTGTTGGGTAAATATATATATTTATAATTAACTTTTTAGACTTCTACTTTTGGTCGTGTCAGCGGTGTATAGGGCATCCGTGGTGAACAGCGACCAGGAGACTTTCCACACGGACCGTGTCGACTTACACACTTGCAATTAATCGTAAGGAATCAATTAATTGTGATTTACGTAAATCAGGTGCTAACGTTACGTGTGAACAGAGGCAAAAACTAACGATCAAAAATTGTACCATGAACGATATAAATGAGATGATGAAATGGAGACAAAAATGAATAGAATTTTGAATGGAATGGCAAAGTCTTAAATTACAATTCATCAAATCGGAGCGTGGAGGGGGTAAAGAATTGCCATATACTTGGCAATTCAAATGAACAATCATAATAACAATGATAATAAAGCACCCACTGGGCAACTCTTCACAGATGGAAAAATGGTGAACTCATGCTTAGGCAACGTTGAATCGTGATATCGCGCGACTTTGCGTGAACCTCAAGGAAAAATTAAATCGATGTTAACGGAGACAAAAGCAACGCAAGAAACAAAGAATCACAACCCTGAATATACTGTAGTGACAGCTGATCGCATCACGTGTCACTCTTTGATATTAATCATTGCATAGCTTGTAGTCACATTAATCACCAAGCAACAACAATAAAACTAGGATAGCTCCGCCAGGTGCGTGTCAAGGGTGAACTCACACGCGAGCACCGATGATGATTCATGAACGCCGCTTCGTTCTAACGCGAGCGCACGTGCGCGCCGCCGTGCGTGCGTCAGGCCGACGCGCGGGCGGCCTCGATCGCGAGCCCTCATTACCGTGATTTACAACCCGCAGCTCGCAGACACCGCGAGCGCTCCCCGCCCCCTCCCTCCCCTTACCAACCCGTACAAATAAACGGCGAGTGCCGTGCAGAAGATCGTGGCGGAGCGCCGGCTGTGAACGGAGCGCGGCTCGCTCCGGTTTGGCCATCGGTCGTTTTTGCTCCGGGTTTTGGGTCGCCAACTTTCTTTGAGGGGGGGTACAAGAATGATGCTGCTAATCCTGCATAATGCACGGGGAAAACATAACTTTAAACCCCTCGCCAAACCTCCTATGCATTTCACAAGTAGTACTAATCGCATATCTGCATTTCCCATAAATATGCTAACATTCCTCTTTATATGCAAATTCCTTTGTTCAAGGCGCTCTTCCTCCTCCCTCCCAGCTTAAATATACACTCCAAGCCTGGGGTGTGTCATTCACCTGAGTACGGCTGCTTGCGTTGTGGCCGAAACGTCGTGAGAATTATTTTATTATGTTTTATTTTTATTCTTTTATTATTTCCATTCTACGTGACTTTACCGAAAGAACCAAGAAGATGAATCACTGCAGTCACAAAAGCTTTAAATCGAAATGTCTCACAATGCGTGTATGTTGATCTTCTTTGGCAACCTTACATTGCCAAACGTGCTAATTGAAGGTGCGGTGAAAGGACAGCAAACTAAAACACAAAAAAGCAGTTCTAAAGAAATGGGTTTCCAATCTAGATTGCCAGGAGGATGGGAGCACTACAGGCACAATGCATGGACTTGAGTGGTGTGTCAATACTAATCTTGTCATTGTTACTCAGCTGACCGCAGAAGGCCACTTTGAATGCTTCTGGGAAGATTTGCACGTTTCCCAGAACACGCCTGCCTAGATAAGAGGAGGGATCCTGCGACAACTAGGACAGGTGGGCAACTCCTAACGCCCACAGCTCGAGCAGTGGCAAGAGGCCGCCTTGAGTTTTCCATCCTCGGAAGCGTGCGCAAGTGGACTAAGTTGATCGTCGAAACAAAGTAGTCGCGTGAGGCTACCGTATCGCGATGACGAGGTGTGCGTGCGGCGTGCGAAGACATAATTGAGCTGTTGACTGGAGGTAAATTGGTAAACGTTGAAACGTGGGCAGTGGTGGGCCCCACGGGGTTGGCGTTTGAGAAACCCTGGCATGGGCAGGACACGGCTGCTAGAATGGACGATTGCCAGTGGTCGAGACGAATGACGGATTCGCAGCCAAAAGGGGGCACGCATCTGAGAGTCCACGGAGTAGACGGAGCGACGAAATCGTCTCCTGTGCCGCTGCTAGATGGACGGTTACTCTGCCTGACCGCGATTGGTCGTGGCTGGTGATGATGTACGTGTGTATGTGGAAATTCATATTCTTTGGTTCTTTCGGTAAAGTGACGTAGATAGAGAAATAACAATAAAATTGAAAGTGAATAAAAATATAATTACTAAAAAATAACAAACACTAATGTAGACTGTAGCCTGGTTCTTAATGTGAGTGAGTGTACTGGCAGTCTATAATGTAGACTGTAGCAATGGTTATTAAGCTAAGTACGTTGAACTTCTTTTGCACCGTGTGTGGCCAACCGCGCTAATCGGAGGTTGCAGGGGCAGAACAACAAACTAAACACAAAAAGCAGTCCTAAATAAATGAGCTTTCAATCAATGATGACGATGATCCGGTAGAGGTGGGGGAGCTGCAGCGGGGAACGGGAGAGGCGGTGAAGGCGCTGCTTGTGTTGTGCCGACGGTGTGCTGCGCAGGATCTGCGCCCCGTGGATATCCTGAGCAAGCGCAGCATGTGGGAGCACATGTCGGACGCCCCGGCCTCCGAGCGTGACAAGTCTGCGCTCAACAAGGTCAGGGGACACAACGGCACACACACACGCGCAAAACACACGCACAAAACACACACACGCACAAAGCACACACACAAAACACACACGCAAAACACACGCACAAAACACACACACGCACAAAACACACACACGCACAAAACACACACACGCACAAAACACACACACGCACAAAACACACACACAAAATACACACGCAAAACACACGCACAAAACACACACACACAAAACACACACACACAAAACACATGCGCGCGTGTTCGGGTGCGCTCAGCGTGTGCAATCGTACGTATACAACAACAAACGCTATTCGCCACTGAGTGGCGGTGACGTCACCACGGCGCCTGTGCCAGGCCAGGTGCACTTTGAGGCCACGTGAAGTGTCGAAGGCTCACCGGCAGGAGGTCACGGGGACAGACCCAGGTGCCATGGGTTGACTGACTGAGATGACTGGCAGATGCACCAGCTGTGCCCCCGACTTTGCCAACTTATGAACACGCACCCGCACACTTGCACAGTCACACACACACAGACACGCACATGTGTGACTTGGAAGAAATCAAATACCCAACCGCACTTTCAAATTGGAATAACAACTCCACCAAAGATAACAGCTCTTGGGGAGTCATAGAATCGAATAACACATCAGACCACTGAACTTGACAGAGACTGAACCTGGCCGCTGTCTGTCTCTCTCGCTCACTCTGCCCGCAGTCCACGCCCAGCGGGAAGCGATACAAGTTCATCATCACAGGGCACGGCAAATACGAGAAGGTTCCCATCGAGGAGGGAGAGGACTGCGAGAACGGTACGGCACCAACACCCCCCCCCACCACCACCGTCCCTCGGCCTCAGAATCGGAATCTTGATACAGACTGGAGGAGGAATGAGCCATGAAGCTCCCTTTCAAAGATGTTGAGTATGGGTTGAGTCAGAAAGTCCCAACAGCAAACGGTGCAAAAAATTAAACGATAGGAGTGCAAAATAGAGAAAATGGTGTGCAGGTAACAATTAATAAATCCGATCATATTTTCACAAGTCCGATTTTTCAACGTTGGGCAAAGGCAGCAAAAACAGCAAGTGCCGCACCTCCGATTAGCACGGCTGGCTACGTATGGTGCGAAAGAAGTTCAACACACGTACATACACAACACACCCTCAATAGAATGGCACACGAACTCCGGCCCCAACGCTCCGATGTTGTTCTGGCTGAAGTGTGGCCACCGGCGCCCTCTAGAGCGCGATTCCTCAAACTCCACCACTCACGCCCCCCAGAATCCCCCCCCCACCATACCCCACCCCTCCACCACCCCCCTCCACCACTCCCCACCAATGCTCACCCGCACGGTCCAACATTTTCACATTTCCTCTTCTAGTTTTTGCCATTTTCCTGCGAATCGCGGTTTATGTAGAAAGGTAATTATAATAATTGCATTTACAAATCGCCTTTCAGCCAGTATTTCAAAGTCTGTGCACGGCAGCAAAAGCTCAGCATAAAAAAACTACTCACAAAACAAGATCAAAAGAAATGCTAAAAGCCATTTTCTGAAGTAACTAACAGTTGAATAAAAGGAAGTGTATAACTACGTGTTTTAAATATGTCCCGACTCTGAGATCTTGTGGGATAGAGTTGAGTCCCGCGACTATGCAGGAAACAGCTTGGTCACCCATCGACCGTAGCCTCCATGACCTGGAAATGCAGAGAGAACCTGCATCCCCAGATCTTAGGAGATGGGTGCAGCTTGTCTCTGACGTGGGCTGGGGCAAGGTGGATCGGCGTCGTGTTATCACTGCCCGTAGACAATTCATTTCGGTGTTACATCACCGGCCCCGTATTTCACAACCGAGTGTGGAAGGTGACGTCAAAGAACTACCTCCGAGGTCCCTTCGGTTGGTTGCCTCTCATCCGCACGTGGCAATCGCATTAGTCCTCTGGGGTTGCAACACGCCTCGTCACATGAGCCAGTCATGCTGCAGTGGTGCAGCAGTTTGCAAGCTGAACAAAAAGTTCGGCAGGCCCGGATTATATTCCAAAGCCACAGCTAACGTAAGTGGCAAGCGATATCTGAAACAGTCATGGGCCTCTTCCCCCCATGTCAACCCAAACGAGTATCCCGCCCGCCGCATCCCCAGAGCGGCATGTAAACATCAGCACTGGGCAGACGAGGACGGCCGCTTTGGCCACACCATTTTCTCTCCTCGCGCTGCCGAGCTGGCCTTAATAGGTGCTCACTAACAGTACTGCCCCGAGGGTCTAATAAGGATATACAGGGGATCTTTGTCTTCGGTGTATGTTTACACGTACGGACAAACATATACGCGCGGGCTCATCCGGTCGCGATTCCATTGCACGGTCATGTTAGACTGGGGGCGCCCGGCGAACGTGGGATTATTTTAACTCTGGAAATAACAGAGCAACCCCATGGAGATTTATGGTAAATAAGAGGTGGTGGCTGCGGGCCATGCTCGAGGTGGGCGTAGCGAAGACCCAACCCCGTGCAGCGGCATTGAGTGCAACGGAGAGGAGAGAGCAAGCCAGCAAGAGTGAGAAACTATAAATATATATTTTAAAAAATGTTTACCAGGTAAGGGCCACTGAGCTATGTAGCTCTTTTTCAGAAGCGACTGGATAGCTCAACGAAGTGGCTTATCCTGTGCAAATTTATAGCAACCAAATACTCTGAATACTCTAAATTTAGAGGAAAAAACAGAGGACCCAGAGAAAAATACATGCGACCACGGGGAGACTCCAAATATATAAAGCAGGCGTCAGCGTTGGGATCGAACCCACGACCTCCCGCATACCGGGCGAGATAGTTAACATCTCACCACTGTGGTGGGAGAGTGGAGATCAGAGTGACAAAGAGGACAGGTGCAGCGAGGGTTGTTGAGGGCAGAGGCAAAATAAAGGTAAGAGACAGAGATTGTGAGCGATAGACAGAGTTCGTAAGATATAGAGAGAGAGCAAGCAGGAGAGCGAGAGAAAGAGCGTAAGCACGGGAGAGCAATTGAGCGCGCGAGAGAGAGAGAGAGCGCAGGGTCTGCCAGGACCTTCCTATTCTTGTCTACGAGGAGTCAGCGATGATGGATGGCAGCAGCAGCTGTTTTTTGTTGGTGAAGTATGGCCTAACCTCTCCTAGGAAACTTGCGTGTGTGCACGGTTGAAAGGTTGCTTGCTCCAGCCGATATTGGAACTTTGTGGGCATGGCTTCTTCCACGGTGGAATTGGTGGGGGGCGGGGGTGGTGGGGGGGGAAAGTCACCTAAAGAGTAGTGCCCCTCAGTTCGTGTCTCCCATTTCTCCCATTCAGGAGAAGCTGCTCAGTATGGCAGAGGAGGAGATGCATCAGCTTTGTTGATTAAACATCAATTCATACACTCACGATACATGCAGTATGAAAATCTTTTTTAAATTCACGTGTTTTTGCGATTGGTTCCTGTAACTCCCCGCAGCCACATTGACGTTTCAACTGATTTTTGCATCTTTAAGGTCATCCATGGACTCCCCAGCATATTTCTCCCCTCTTATCTCACTCTTCATTCTTCAATCGCCTACTTATCCCCTCTGATCACACTGTGTTCCCCCACGCACCCTCTGTGCCAGCAACCAAGTATTTCTGTCAGTCACGTGTCAACCTTCACTTAGTGGGGGTCACTCGTTCTCCTCTGCTGCACCTTGGGTCTGAAACTCCCTTCTCCCAGAAATCTGTGCTGTCAATTACCTGCACGTTTAAGCCCAGGCTATGCCTATTTTTCTCTATACATAAATATGCATGCTGTTTTTTTACAGTAAGATGTGGTCACATATACATTCTACCTAAGTCAGCATTGTATTGTCTAGTATATTCTGAAAGGCACACCCATTTGCATTTCATCTCAGGCCTAGTGCAGGCTTTGGCCTGCTCAGCAGCCATATTGTTTTTTTTTTCAGTGTATATGTACGGTATCATCATGCAAGAAAACGTAGCATTCAATTTTTTATTAGATTTTGCTTTAAACATATTTACAATCAAACGTACAAGTTTGTATATAGTTATGCACAGTTATAGTAATTACCTAAACTTGATAAATAACCCTTCTCAAACTTTCTCACCAATGATGTGCAATCAAGCACGTATTTTAACAAAGACAGTGATTGTTGGTTTTAGTTTTACATTTTTTTAAAGTATCAAGATGTTGTATTAAACTCTCCCGGGAAACATGAGCTTGTGTGTTCAATCCTGGACCCTGACGATGCCTATATATTTGGAGTTTGCGTGATCTACCCGTGGTCATGTGGATATTTGTCCAGGTCCTCTGGTTTTCCCCTCCACATTTAGAAACATGCGGTTAGGTTATTTGTCTGCAATTATAAATTCCCACGTGTGTTGATATAAGCAATTTCGATTAGCTATCATGTGTGGCCAGGTCGTCACTGAAAAAAGCGAAAAATCTCAGTGGGCTTTACCTGGTAAATAAATAGTTTAGTTAAGTTTTTTAATTATTATTATAAAAGAGCTACATTGTATTAAGATCACACACATGTGCAAAACCTCAGTGTTTTAATAGCAATTCATATCACGACACTGCTCAGTATGCACGCAGGAGTTTTGCAGTTTTCATTTTCTTTGCAAACTCCTCGACTATACTGTTCAGTACGTCGCATACCCAACCGTCACCTATCTTCCCTCACCAAGCAAAACACCCACACACTGTGCACAGTGGTCACAATTTTCTGTCGATATTCACATATCCAACCATTTCACGTATCTGCCTATACATCACTACCCAGGGAGTCGGATGTGACATTGCACTGTACATACATATATATACTGTTAAAATCATTCTTTTACATCTGTAGACAACCGATGAGAGTTATCCGTTGTCAGCGAGGGCTGTGTTTTAACACCGGAGCGTAGGTCACAGGCCTGTCTTCACACGGCAACATGCCTGGATTAACATTCAGATCTCGATTACATCCAGGCTTTGATTTAAGCTGACGCGATATTTGAAGCACTCTTCCACATTGAACTTCTGACCACCCCCGCCATGCATGGCACCCAGCTAAGTGCCTTTTATTGGCCACTGGGATCAACGAGGTCCTGGCTTTTAAGATTATCTAGGGAAGCGTGTTGCTCAAACTCCGGTCCTCGTGAACCATCACACGCTTGTCTCTCTTTTCCATGTCTACCGATCTAGAAATTAATCGTGAGCCGATGAAGGCCAGTATTGCCAACTCCCCCAACAACAGCCAGCTGCTAGGTAAACCTTTAAAACTCTGTCGATTTGTCAAAGTCACTAAATCTAGATGCAAATTTTATCAGTTGGCAACATTGATGAACGCACATTCACAAACATCGGAGGGGGGTGACGATGCCAGGCTGTTGCGCCCCAATCGAGATCAAATGCCAATGAATCAGTTTGTACACGCTGCATGGGCCTCGTCAAAGCGAAGTGGAACTTGTCAGAGGTAACCGCCACCACGACGTGCCACAGTTTGTCAGCAGAGGTCCGAGAGACTGTTGCACAGGAAGTGACGCGGGTCCCATCAAGGGCCATTAGGAGCAAGGACTCCTGGGAAGAAAGCAAATTTTTATAATGCAACATATAAAATGGTATTGTTCTGCGTATCTTCTACGGCATCCAATTGCACTTTTGCAGAAGCAAATCGCAATAAGAAATTGTGCCCGATGAAATATGTTGGGGATTCATAGCACCAAGTGTAAGGTGTGTGGTCCAGGATTCCAAAGCGGCTGAAAAGCCATGAACTTTTGAGTGCGAGCAAATTCCCAGCCTCTAAAGTCACGTGTCGCAGCACATAGCCGGGAAATCAAATTCAATACACTTTCAAAAATAAATACGTAGCAACATTCCAAGTTTAACTCAAGTTGTCTCTCTGTTTACATAGCAATATCTTCATGCAGGTAAATAATATCCAAATCAGCATACGTTGTGCATAGTGCTCTAGAGCCCGGTGACCCAAGTTCGATTCCTGGTCACTGCTAACATCGCTGGCGAGTGGTCAAAGCACCAACCATGACCGACAGGCACTGTGACGTGGCAGCCCAGAGGTGACCGAATGCAGAGGCTGTAAGAGCGATCCTTCAAGGTCAGACAAAAGCTGTGCAGGACCTAACAGAAGGAAGGAAGCGATGGCATGGCGGCATCAATGTAATTGGCTGGCTGCGACGAGCTCTCCTCTCCCACGCGACGCCGGCTCCGTTGTATGGTGACTGTGGGGACGTCTCGTGCTGCACATCTTGGGCATGCAAGGAACACCGCCACGCTTGGCAAGTTCACCTCGGGTTGGACGTGAGGCTTCTGACGACTCGACTATGCAGCGCCCGTCCTTGGGTGCGAATTCCAACAAGTTGCATGGAACGGCCGATATCACTGTTGATTGACACTCGTTACCGACGTAACGTGCTGTTCTTATTTCGAAGAAGGCTTACAACAGCGCGCGACAGATTTTCATCGTGGTTTCCGAAAAAAGTGTGGGAACAAAAGAAAATAAATAAAATCGCAGTTTTCTTTACTCGGCCGAGAAGTGCTGAATACGTTACCACCAAACATCCTTTTGGTGCCAGTTTTCCTTTTATCACTGACACACTTCACCTATCCATAGCTTTAATACACCTCTGTGTCCCTCATGACTTCAATCGTTACCTTCTTCACGAACTGCAAATCCAATTCAATAACAACCCTTTTGCTTTTATGCTGTCAATCGCTCGGGTTTTTTTTTTCACTTGCGTGAAAATTGGCAGTGTCCTGAACTGACCAATAGGCCTAATATTCACATTTCACGGATTTTAAGCGATCACCTATCATCTTACCAAGTATGTGCGACCATACTGCATGTAGAAATAAAACAGCCCAAAGCTAAATTGAATTTCGTACGATTCTGAACCAACAATGTAATAACATTGGCGTTGCCCCCGAACGATAACTCGTTTGTTTGAGCCAAGGTTAGTAGGGTCAGCTCGGCTGTACGAGGCCAAGAAACCTCACACTTTGCCCCAACGTCGCCGAATCCACAGAAGACTTGGCATGACTGAGTTCCGCGTGATCGATCACCGCCGCCGACGGGGCTTTGCCGAGGACCGTCCCCGAATCCGCTGTCGTCACCATCACTCGCTGGCGGCTGGCACCAACGCCGCCGCTGCCTCATCGGTCTGCCAACCGCGAGCCGAGCGGTTGAACGTCTTGTCGGTGGCGGCTGCGTCGGCGGTGGCGGCGGCGGCAGCGGCGGAATCGGCGTCGCAGACGGCCGTCGCGGCCCTCCGCGCCAAGCCCAGGTCGAAGACGAAGGTGGCGAGCTTCTTGGCGGGCCGCGACGCCGCCTCACGGAGCTTGCGTGCGTCGAAGCGCGGGCCGAACAGCAGCAGCGGCAGGCGGCCTTTGTAGGCCCGGTGACCGGTGCCCTCGTGCTCGCCTCCTCGCTTCTCCCGCTGCTCCTTGCGGCGCTGGTGCTCGGCACGCGCCGCAAACAGCTGAAACAGCACCGAGTCCCACCGCTTGCCCATCCCCCGGCCCAGCGGAGGCACGATGGCCTGCTGCATCTCCGTTTGGGAAGGGGAAGCGGCGGTGGTGGCCTCGCCGGGCTTTTCATTGCCACTCGTAGCTTGGCCATCCCCAGTGCCGGCATTCTCGGGCTCCTGCACAATGAGGTGCTTCCTCACACGTGCCCAGCCGAGTCCCTTCTTAGCCGGTTTCGGGAGAGTCTTTGGCTTCTGCTTTTCCTGGGTCTTGCTGGCATTCTCTACCGTTGATTGTTCGGCTGATGGCGGCCGTGGCGGCGGCGTCGACTGAATGGCATGGACAGGAGGCCTGGCAATCACCGGTTCCCCGGCGTCCACCGCCACTTGTGTCTCAATAACCGGACGCAGCCGCACCTGCGCTGAATTGTCGCCGACTTCCTGCCGGATCTCGCTGTTGACCGCGACAACAGCTGGGGCCTCCCGTTTGTTTTTTACAGAGCTGTCTTCCGGCTCCTCAACCTCCAAGATGTTATCTGGCAGCTGCTGCTGATGCTGGTGCTGCCGATGGCGGGGGTGGTGCTGGTTGTGCTGATGATGATGTTGGTGATGATTGACCCCGTGTTCATGGTTCTTGTCGGTCTTCTTGCTGTCCTTGTTGACAGAGTTGAGGAACTTGACCTTTTTCTTGGGCTTGGGGGGTGGCACAGGGGGTGGAGGCTTGGCATGGACCTGCTGGTAGGCCGGGTATGCAGATGCCATGGTAACCATCATGGTAGCCAACCTGTCACATGATAGATAAAGGGGTCAAAGGTCAATATGCAGGCTTGTAGGAAAATGTATTAAACTAGCTGTACCCGGCATAACATACGCCGATCTAGCAGATCTTGATTTAACATTCACGCGTTTAATAATTTTTACTCTAAAAACACAATTGTCAATTTCTGCGTTCTTTCTGGATTGTTTTCAGACACTAAGCTATTGCAGACATCCGTAGCCTTTTACATATATAGATAGGCAGAGCTCAGGAAGAAAGTCTCGTTCATGGAAAATATGTTGAGAAAAAAAAGTCACAGCAGTCTTTGCTCTTCTCCAATTAGAAAGGACTTTCATTTAATTTTAAATTTCATAAAAACATTTTAATTGAGATGAATTTGTTTTTATCCAGTTTTGTACCGTTAGCCTCAGAAAACTCTCTATGTTCCCATTCTTGGATAAAAGCTTATATGAAGCAGAAATCCATTGCGTGTCTCCGTGTATAAATAAAAATCTTTCAGTCCATCAATCGATCGGTTTTCCAGACCAATTTGATCATGCAGCCTTTTTTTTTAAGCAAGCAAACTCGCCGCCGATTTCCAAATGCTGGTCATGACGCACACCTTGAACCCCGTGCATGTGAATTGATTATTTTCAATTTATATCAATGATATTCAGTATCAGCCTTTTATTTATCCTGGAGGAATCCGATAAGCTATGAAGCTTGTTTTCACGTATGTCCAGAAGCACATCCTCCAATTTAAATCTGGCCCGTTTCTGTTTCCCACTTTACTTTTGCTGTCTATTCGTTCCGCTCTCCCGTGTAGCATAGCTCGGTCGCCATGAGCCCTGGTGCAAGGAATCAAACGTTCTCCTGTCCATAGCCTCCGAGTGCACGGGGCCCTGTGTAGTTGCACCGCCTGCATACTCCACTGCTGCCTACGCTCGCTCGCTCACTGCCCATCTGCCGGTCTCGCTTTTTGCGCTCCCCCGGGGCTCCGAGTGGCCTCGTGGCCTCCGGCAACAGCTGCCCACCGAGCCTCAGGTGCCAGCATGCCAAGAATAGGGCAGGAATGGACAGCTTGCAGTATCCGATACCGCGACGCCACTTATGGACGCCGCTCAAGTGGCTGCCCCCTCACCCCTCATCACCCCCCCCCGCGCGGGCCCCCGCGCCCGCCCGCCCCCCCCCCTCAAATCACCCGAATTACCACACCACCGCCACACGCTCACCTACACACCCAAGGCATACACTCTCAGCTCCACCATGGCGTTTGCGTCCGATGTCCAAACTCGCGTGGGGCGTTTATCGAAATAGACGTTCATAATAATGACGTCACCTTCTCGACTCGGTCCTTGCCCAGTGTGCCGGCAGGCAGGTTCTGGGCCCAAGCCGCCTCTCTCGCCCGATTCGATCTCAAAGCGTTCGCATTCTGCACTCGCTGCGTCCAACGCAAGTTGCCCATGGTCACCACCAAGCTCACCCTCATCTCCCTCCCTCCCTCACACCCCGTGAATAAATGGAACAAGCCATTCTAAGGAAGCGCAAGAAGTACAAGCTAACCAACACCTCCCCCTACCCCCCCATTTTTTGCGACGGTATGGCACAATCCGGTGCGCCAGTAATATGAACCGCGGCAAGCCACTGGGATTTGCTTCTCACAATATATACACGGTGCAACGCAGGTGTCTGTGGCCACACACGTCCGCTATGTCGCCAGCAATGCTTGGAAGTTCGCCGCTCTCTCCGGAGACAATAGATGCTGTTGGGCTTGTCGCGGATTCAACCTCCCACCCGGCGCGCTGATGAACAGCAGTCACCTCGGGGAGGTCGCGATATCACTCGCCGAGCCGTTATTTTTCTATCGTGGTGGATATTCTATCTGCCTCTAGTGTGAATGCAACAGGTAGGAAGCGAAGATCATTGATTCTCACGCGCGATTCGATGGACGTCTTTGTGGGGTTTTGGGAATCGATATTAATCCCAGATGCGTGCACCGTGGCAACCAGAACTCTCTAAAAGTATTTCTCCTACAACCCATTCGCACGAAAGCCTTCTGGGATTGAATACATTCAGCAGCAAAGCAAAATGCTGTGCCGCTTTCGACATACAGTGTCCCATCAGCAGAGTCGGGCCTTCTTGAATCAATACTGGTGAACTGCCAGATGTTTATAGCCAAGGACCTTCTCTTATAACATATGGGTCCAAGTTCAACGCAACGTGATGTAATATGCAACAGAAAATAATCACTGGCGTCATAGCGACAAATTTTACTGACAAGATAAGTTATATACATGTGACTTGTTTGTGGAAAATCCTCTAAATATTCTGCATTGTTGGTTTTTTTCAGGTTTGGAGCAATACGTGAATGAAGTCTGAAAGATCTTCTAACTGCGCAACATCTCCCACGCCAGCAATTTCATTTTTGTATTTATAATTTTTTTTTAAGGAAAACAAAAAAAAATATCATTTATATAATGGCTTTAAACAGAAATGTATGTTACCCGCAGTTTATTTAATAGCTATATATTCCGTTTCGTTATTCCTCAAAAGGATGAGCACTGGTAAAAACGAGGGCTTCTGGAATCGTGTGCAGGAGTTTCTTAAAGTAACAGAAACCCAAACGTAATGGGGCAAACGCTCAAAACGTTCGCATACTTGCCCAATTTCACATTCAAGCGAAGCAGATCTGGCGGCAAGCCACGCACATTTTATTCGCCGACTCACATTTGGCAAACGGGTTTTGTTTTTGTGCGCGTGTGCTCGTGCTAAAAAAAAAAATCACGTTTCTGAATCACGTGCGAGCTTGTTAACACTTGGCGGCCCAAAAACGATTGTCAATTAGTCGACGCGTTAATTCCTCGACGTTTTGTCCAAAGTAAAATTATCATTTTCAGCTATCGATAATAACGCGACGGGCACTCGCGGCAAAAGCCCGGGTGAACATTTCCCAGTGCTCATCCATATTCCTACTGAGCTTTTACTTGCTTATCGTTGACATTGGAGAGGAAGAAAGGAGAGAGAGAGGGATAGGAGGGCGTAGACAGAGGAGAGAGGTGGAGGGGGGCACGTGTGCTTGATAAACGAGAGGACTTCTGTCGGACGCTGGAAGGATTTGACGATGGCGGCGGTGACGATTCTTCTTGAGCGACGCTCGCTCGACGGCCGCGTGAGTTTTTTGTTTGTTTTGCAGTTTCTCTCGCACGACGGACGTTTCGCTGCGCTTGCGCGGCACGAGCTCTGTCGAATTTCATTCCCGGCACATGGAGGACGAACGTTGAGAGACATCGCGCCGGATGGGGGCGCGCAGCACAACTCATCCGCCTCCCCCCCCCCCCCGAAACGCCCGCGTGGGTGGTGGGGGGTGCGAGAGCTTAGACTCGGCACGCTCGCACGGAGCCGCGGCGTGCCACGGGGTCGATAGGAAACCCCACGTGAGCACAAACGTCATTTGCCAAAGAGCCCCCCCCCCCCCTCCGCAACCTCGTGCTGCCCCGTAATATTTAGCGATCATCAGACTTTGCAAAAAAAAAAGCAATCTACACCCACCGCCACCGCATTGCCCATTAGAATCTCGTCAGTTTAGCACGTAGGAGGAGGCTTTCGCGACAAATATTATCTATAATAGAGGATTTTTATGGGTTAGATTGCGTAAATATGAATGTGTCGTTAAACCCGCCACCACCCGACAGCCAATTAGTAAGGTTTGTCACGGAAACAGAACGTGCCAATTCGTTACTCGTACAGCCACACCGGTTGTGTGTTGGAGAGAAAATCCACAACATTTACAATCGGAGTACGACGCTTCCCCAGTAATTACAACCGGCATCATCAGGTGGCAGCCAGATTTGTGGAATATTGTCGCAGCCGGCTTCGCTTGTTTGCACGAGGATCGTACAGAAACGATGGGGGGGGAGGAGGCAGAGGGGCCTCCCAGCCCCCCTCCCACCCCCCTCCCACCGATATTGGGTTTTATTGATATCTCATCGCCCGACAGGAAACAGAAACGGGGCACGAGGGACGAACAAAGGAAGTAATTTTTTTAGAAGCGGTTGTGCAATGGTGCATTGTGGGCTTTTTTGAGATCACGCACTCGGGGCAATTTTGAAAGACCTCGAGTAGCACCCACTGGACAAGGGGGGGGCTGCGTTTCTGCTGGCCCTTCCCATTGGACAATTTCTAGTTCCCTAAAATGGAATTGGGAATACAAACGGAGGATCGCAGACGTCATGTAAAGGAGATGGGTTTTCTTACTTTGCACACACAGGGTTAGGGATCGTGCAGAGAGGTGCTCGCATCATCCTCCTGTACGGAAACTTTATCAAGGACGAGAGAGGACGTGCGAGGCTCAAAAACCTCAAAGGAGATTGACGAGAGATGGGAAATCGCAGACGCTGATGGGCTAGAGCCAAGAGGTGGGCAAAGTTGCAAGTTGGTCATGGGTTGGAGCTGCCAGCGTGCGCCAGCCTATGTCACGGTGGCGTTTAGGTGGCAGAGAGCAAGGCGGCACAACGAATCGTTACCAGAATCTTTATTTATCCTGGAGATATCCGATTAGCTATAAAGCTATTTTTCACGGGCGAATGCCGCAACACCACCAGACAAATGTGAATCTTCACGCTTCTGCTCAACCCGTGGATATGTATACCTGGCCAGACTTGTCCTTGGTGTGAAGTCAGCTTGGTGGAGCCAACAATTTGGTTCCTGTTGAAATTACAAGTGATCTGATACGTGACTCATATTCGTGTGCCACCCATGAGATTCGTGCCCCATGGCGCATTTTAAATTGAGTAATCTTTACTCTTAAAATGTTAGCGCCCGTCACAGCATACGAGGGGCTGGGTGGCCAGCACCACGTCCGGCCGCCTTTGTCTCCCTGGTGGCGATGTATACGCGTCGCCACCACGTACTCATTTGAGACCGAGTCGACCTAGGGGAGGCCCAGAACTGATTCAGATGATCATCACTGGCGTTGGCACACGAGGACAGGTGAGCTGTGGGTTACCTGGTAAGAGCAGACAAATTGCAACGGCGTTGTTGGTTGTGGCCTCGATGGGTTGCAGCCGCCCTCTTTCGGCGCATGCAGGCAGAGAGGAAAGAGAGAGCGTGGGGGAAAGAAAGAAAGTGTCGAGATTGGCCCGAGAGAAGAGTGGCGCTTGTAGTTGAATTATCTAGGGAGGTAGGTACGTCGCTTAGTTTTTTTTTTTAAAGGGGGCACATGTATCACGCATCATATGTTAATGGCGAGAGAAAAAAAATGAAACAATACGGCAACGTAATCCGATAACAGTGTAACGTTTAGCGGTAGTCGTAGTGGCACAAAAAGAAAAAAATACAAAAATATAAAACTGCTTGTATTACTACACACACGCGCGCGCGCACGCAAGTACGATTTGTATCCTGTGCCTATGTATCACAGCGTACGCGTGCTGCGACAAATAGATCCTTTTTTTTCTTAAAACCACGCTTATTTATTTCCAATAGAATATCTTCACCAAAGTGCATAAAAAAGAATATAGACATGAATAATAATGCAGAAAAAAAAGAAACTTCCGTAAACAATTAGGCGATTAAGAATTGTTTAAACGTCTGCACTTTTTTTGTTTTTATTTTCGCAAACGGTAAAAGTGTTTGGGAGAGATTGTTTCCGCTTGCTACACTGCGCATTAGTTCACCGCCCATCTGTTGTTCGATGTCCGGAGGGCAGGGGGGGGGGGCAGAGGGGGGGGCAGAGGGGTCCCCCAAGGCTGTGAAAATGTGGAGCGGCATCACCGTCGTCCTATTGGCTGCCTGCCACAGGCGAGAAGCGCCGAGACTTTCGGGCGCCGTGAGGCTTCGTGTGGGGTGGGCGGCTAACACGGGGCTTGTAACGGGCTTAGACCCCCCCCCTTTCGCAAACCAATTTACCAGCTTGTATTCATCACACTCCGCAGCGGTGTTTATCCGGATTCGAATTCAACGACGTCGATTTCTCGTCTAGATGACGGTGGTGGTGCCAGGGGTTGCTGCCGGAGCGTGGCTGGCATGGGGCCCCCTGCTGCTGCTGCTGCAGGATTGTACCTGGGCCCACCTGTCCAACCCCCCCCCCCCCTCCTCATTATAGCCACCTGGGGCTCCCTCCAACCCTGCCCCCCCACTCGCCACTTACGTCCAGCTCTGAACAGCGGTGCCAGCCCGCACAGGACCTAATTATACCGAACACCGCTTATCCTGTCGCTCATCCTAACCTCTTGACGCCGGTGAGAGAAGCCTTTTGCAGCTAATCGCCGCAAATCCCCCAGCTGTGGGTGTCTGTGAGCGATGGATTGAAATCGAGTCTCGAAATCCAGCAGCGGATCTGAGCAACGGCCGTGTCAAAATGATGCTAGTTTTGTAGAGCTTCTTGGAGACTCTGAAGTGATGCCACGACAAGTCAAAGTTAGCGATCAATCTGGTGATACTCGCTGCACTGGGTTCATCGAAATACCTGCGATAGTCAGGGCTTGCTATAGGCGTGCGATGTGGTGGGTCTTGCACCACGCTTCCCACACCCCCCATCCAAGTCCGCTCTCCCTTAGCGGTGAATCACTGTCCCTGTGGCTGCCTGCAGCAACAGTATCCAATCTAAACCCCACACCTCCAACTGAGATGAGCTGGAGTCTGGCCCAGCGATAGCTCGGTCAACATTTCAACTGTTTAATTATAGCGTAGCCACCTTAATGCGACCAGGAATGTGATGTCACCCCTTAAATCAAAGTTACGATGAAATAAATCTTGACCTACGATGAAATATTGGCAATAAATCGTTGCACTGGCTTCATCGATGTACCCGCCCCCACAAAAAACCCAAATTAACATTTAAAATGGACCACCGCCTAAGTTGCATTTACAACGACAACACGGTGACATCTTCAGTACTTACACGTGTGCAAAATAAAGTTGCATCGCTTTCAATTTTAGTTTGGTGGGGTTTGGGTGGGGTGGTTTCGAATAACCATTATCTTAAACGTCAGTTATATCCATTCGTTGTCGTTGTGGCGACCCAACACCCCCAGGGTGAACGACCGAAAGGAAAGTCCACGGATGCCGTCGCAAATGCACGCGGCAAATGGCCCGGGAACTTTCCGGGTTTTTATTTTTTCGAGTGTTGTTGTCGCTTCGATCGCATTATATAGTTGGCGGTCAATCCCTAATACGCTTCATATTTTTCTTTTGCTTCTTTTTCGTACACATTTTCAATAAAAAAAACAAGCTGAGAAAACGCCCCGCGCCGTACACTCGCCGTGCCTTTCTTCATCCACTGCTCTTTGCCTTGGCTGTGTACGGTGAGAAAGAAGTTGAACGTACATTGTCTCAGCTTTGGTTTTATCTCGATCGTGTCGCATTTAAAATGTCACGTCCATTGATCGTTTGCACAACCCTTGGTTGCTTGCGACCGAATCACTTCTCTATAATCCACGAGCCCAGACAATAGTTTCTCACCGCTCAGTACAGCTTAGAAAAAATACTTTTTATGTGAGCAGGTAAGGGCCACTGAGCTATGTAGATCGTGTTCAGAAGCGACCTGGCCACAAATGACAGCTCAACGAAGTGGTTTATTACGTGGAAATGTATAGCAGCCAAATATTCTAAACACATACTCTGTGGGTCTTTCGATAAAGTCACGTAGATAGAAAAATAAAAAACCACGACGTTTCGATCGCAACACAATCAATCGTCTTCAGGTAATTTTTCTATCTACGTGACTTTACCGAAAGACCCAAAGAGTATGAATTTCTGCAGTCACGAAAGCTTTAAGTCAAGATTCTAAACACATGTTTCTAAATGTGGAGGGGGAAAAACCGGAGGACCCGGAGAAAACCCCACGGGGAGAGAGACACGCAAACTCAAAATCTACAGGCGTCAGTGTTGGGATGGAACGCACGCCCTCCTGTATACCAGGTGAGGTAGTTAACATCTCTCTTCCGCGGCACCCACCTGAGCAGGCAAAGCCATAGCGGGTTCCAATGTCTTGATGTGACCAATAACAGTGAGTTGTGTGATAACCTGTTGCAATGAGTGGCTTAAGTAATTAACTTTCATCGGTCATGTAAAGACATCGGTAGGTCAAACATTTGCTACCTTAGGTCATACCAACTCCTGCTATGACGCGGGGACGAATCATCATCTGTGCACAGCTCTAGCTGGTTGCAGAGTCGAGACAAGACTGCTCAAGCTATCCGCTCGGCGATTCGGTCGCACCCCGCAAAAACTTCGTGTGTCTGATGTTGATTGGAGCAGCGGTAGCAGCAGCTATACTTTGACATTGAGGTGGTTGGGCCAGATCATTGCATCAGGAGTAGTAGGATCGCCCTGACGATGCCTCCCTTTGTGTCTGCGAACCGGGCAGTGAGTCCAAGTATATATGTTCTGGACGACGACAGTCTCCACACCAGAGAGGTTTTTTTAAAATTTTCCATGCGTCCATCAAGTAACCGCATCTACTGCCGTGGTTTGTGTGCGGTTCCGGTGGTTGTGGCCCCAGAAGCTTCGCGGGCGATCGAAGCCCCATGGGGCAGCTCTATGTGCACGCATCAAGGCAGGGGACTTTGCCCTGAAGACTCCTTCCGGAGGGATACATCGCGTGTGACCAACTGATGATCGGCGTGGTGAAGTATGGGTAAACAATCGCCGCGACTGACACAGGGCGGGGAGGCGTGTCGTCCAGCAGTGCATTGGCAAGGGGCTGACACTTCTAGAATTAAATCACTTGGTGCATCGTGGGTATAGGGCATGTACTTGAAAGCGCGCGTTGCAGTATTCAAGTGAGAGATTTATCGTTTCCAATTAGAGCGCATCACGTGCAAATTGGTTCACGTGACCCCTGAACCCGTCTAAGAGAGTCTGCACGCGCCACAGTGGCAATCGATATAAATTGACCCTTCAACCCCAACACCGAATGCTGATAGTGCATTCAATTTCAAGGGCGTTATTTTTTTTATTAGGGTCCTACATTATAGTAGTTTTTTTTTAGATCAAGATGTTTTAAGAAAATTCACAAGAGTTTGCATGCGAGGGGAAGCCCGGAGCACCTGGAGAAGTCCTACTCTTGCGAGGTGGAAACATATTAAAACTAAACTATTATATTTTTATTTTACCAGGTAAGGCCCGCTGAGATATATATCTATTTTTCAGAAGAGACTTGGCGACAAGTGATACCCCAACGAAGTGGCTTGTTACGTGGACATTTATATCATACTCGTTGGTTCTTTCGGTAAAGTCACGTAGGTGAAAATAAAAACAAAAACAAAAAAATAACTTTTTTCTTTTTATTTCATCTACGTGACTTTACCGAAAGAACCAAACAGTATGGATCCTTGCAATCACGAAAACGTAAAGTCTAGAATGACATTTATATCAGCCAAATACTCTAAACGCATGTTGATCCTAAATGTGGAGGGAAAAACCGGAGTGCCCGGAGAAGACGGATGATATTCATCCACGCTTTGCTGTACCGACTTCTCCTGAGCTCGACAGGATATGGGCACATCGATGCCCAATGAGTTCGTGTGATCCACCAACTCTCGGCTCCACAGTGCTGGATTACAGGCCATGCGCATAACTACCAGCGCCCGGCTAGCAGAATCATAACATTGATTCATACACACACAGGTGATTTGATGCATTTATCGTGATCTTAATTCATTGTTCCACCTCCACTGAAATTAAATCGATTGCTTATTATTTGCTAAAGCACCAATGCTCCAGAGTCAAAGTAGTGAGCGAGCACTGCTGAAATTCCTGGGTTCGGAACTGCACAGACACCCACGATTAAAACTTGATTCTCACTTACCAATGATTGCCAGTTCTGTCATTGTTTGGGAACATTCTCTGACACAGGGCGATGCACTGCTAGCTACGGAGTAGAAACACGTGAAAAATAATTGCGTGCCATGACGCCTATAGCACAGTTGGAATATAATTTTGAGAACAAAAATTACATCGGTGCATTATATTCCAGTCCTCAAAAGGCAGAATCCAGTGCCATGTTTTCCCGCTCAGCAATGCCCTAACATTCCGAAGTGGATTAACCCGTTTACACATTACAAGATGCTGTCGTTCGGTGGAAAAATAAACACGGCACGGGGGCTGGCGCTCGAAATGGATTTTCAAAAGTGCTGCTAAATTTGAAATAAAAAAATGCACAAGAAAACGTGGCCTCTGCATAATTCCACTTCAGTAATTAAATATCCAGCTCCGCATGTTTTAACTTTACCACCGTCGCCTCTCATGTACAAACTATGAATATCCGTGCACTGTATTACTGGAACTAAAAGTGTGACTGGAAGAGCTATTATTAATCTCTGCAGCAAGCATGGAAGTGGCAAAGTTGGCGTTTCGCTGCTCCAGAGTTATTTTAAAGGCATGAATCTGCAGCACGAAATTAAAATAAAGCCAGCGATATTAAATCATAAGCCGCCAATGGATAGCAATAAAAAGCGCTCTTAAGATTTGCATTCATATTAATTCCGAGCGCTGAGGTGGTACCACTGAAATGCTGGATTTGAATCCAAGTTTTAGCCACACAACTGTGGTTAAACTGGATTCTCAAGTTTAACGAGTTAATTGTCGTGGCCCGGTCACCGATGATTGCACAAAACATCTCTTCACATCAAATTTGATTATACACTTCATTTAATTTGGTTAAATTCCAGCAATGAGAATTTAAATATTGCCTTTACGGTCACGTGACGAACATTATTACTCTTCATGTGGCGAAGTGGGTGGAACGTTCTGCCTTTTACTGTGTGGTCCAGGTCACGTAGAATGTGATATCCGCTTCCGACGGTCATTTTCTAACATAAATGGTCACTGCTTTGAAAGATTTCCAAACGGATTGTTCGTCTCATGATGACGCAAATAACACGATTGAAATACAACTGAGGGAAAAATACATGGACAAAAAGTTAAACACAAAATATGATTGACAGCACTTTGTCAATGTGCTGCTGCGTGAAGGCCTCCCCATGCCATGTCGATTGTGGTAGTCGTTTGACCATACTTCACCACGCTGGACCGTTTTGATTCATTACACAGCGTGCTAATCAATAGGCCACCCACTCCACCCCGGTAAAACGTTAGCGATAACAATTTGTGTTTGCATGGCCAATGGAAGTAAATTGTCCAATATCGTTTTGAAAGTGAATTGATATCTGCACAACTCACTTGTCTTGGCCACAAAAGGCCAACAACAGCGTGTGCTACCAATTTTTGTGAATGTTTACAAGTCCACTGCTTTTAACTTGGCATTCCCACCTGTAATACGGTGCTGTGGGCAATGCTCGTAGCTCGGTGTGTCGAGTAGGGCTGTGACGAACCCTCTGCGTGTGTGTGAAGCGGCCGACTGAACAGAACTGCGGTGACAGGCTGCTGCTCCTGAACGCCGACTCGACTCACTCGAAATCCCCATCTCTGGCCATCGATACATGCCGGGGAGCTTCACAGCCGAGATATATGCATCAAGTCATGAGAGTAAATATGTACGTTTGTTTATGTGTTCAAATATTTTTTAGTTTTACGGCACTGCAAAACTTTTATAAATTCGCAATTTCTGTAAACTCTACGCGTGGTCATAGAAAGGTAAAAAAAAAGTCACCGATTTCTGAATCGGATCGTGACTTCAAATCACGCGCAGAGTTTGGAACTCCTGTTCCCCAAGTCGTCCGTGCTGTCGGCTCCCTGCCCTCGTTTCTAGTCCAGCCTCAAGACCTTCCGCTCTCCCTATGCCCGACTGCTGCCTCTTGTCTGCAGGACAAACATGCCACTGTTTCTAGACAGAGTCTTGTGACGGCGGCCACATTTCGTCACCGAGTCCAAATCGCAGTGGGATTCAGCCTGCAGAGTTAGCGCGATCAATCTTTCACATCCATCGACGTCCCAAAGCGCTCGCAGTAATTTTAGCCAATTTTCCACCTCCAGAATAACACTGCAGGTGAAGAGAAAGCAATGAGACACTGCGTGTACAACTACCCACAGGGGGTTTGTATCGAATAGCCCAGAGGGACTCCGTGAATGATGAGTATTATAGGGGGCACTTCATATGCCTTGTTACTGCCCCCTGTCAAAAGTTGTTGGGCGCGGGGGGGGGGGTGGCTGTCAACTCTACCCCCCTATATATGTTCCCAAGCACAATAGAATAATGGTGATGTTAGTTTGACCATTTTTTTTACAACGATGTCTAATGCTTCCCTTTTGGCTCATCTCTACTTGGCCCCCGTACTCAGCTCCGAGTTTGCCCCCCAATTCCATCCATGCGTCTATAAAGCACGGTTAGACGCCGGGCATTCAAACGCTCGGAATTTAAAACGGAGATCCTTGTCGTCCAGCAGTGGATTGACAAAAGGGCTGTACGTTTTTCCATTACTCCCCCTCTATCAATTCCCCATATTTTACCGACCAGATTGCATTGCCATGCACTTGCAAAGCACTTTGAGATGCGTTTAAGCACTGGAGATAGTCATCCGTTGCAAATCTTTAACTACCGAGAGCCAAATTTCGAATTTTCAAAGCGACCGCGCACCCAGGTGCAGCTCATCCTCACCTGGAGGTTTGAAGAGTTGAGGGACAGTGGAGTTGAAGGCTTCGCTCAGATCGTGGGCATCGCCCGACCAGAAGGGATGGGAAGAGCGAGGAGGTGAGGCAAGAGGAGGCGTTGAGACAGGAAGAGGAGAGGAGAAGAACGGAGGAGGTTGGAGATGAGGAGGAGGAGGCCCTGAGGCACGAGGAGCGCCTGGAAGACACCCTGAGTGCTGGGACGTACCCCGGGGCTCGTGAACAAGCGATGAGTGAAGAGCGAATCCTGCTACGGCTGTGCGGGATATTTTAAATATAGATCGGGCTGACATCAGCCCCGCTGCTGCTGCTGCTGCTGCGAGATGTGGATTTTTTTTTGGTCGTTTGCACTTTCAGAGGGTACATGCCTCTTGTGGCTGGTTGAGAAAGCAGTGGAAAAACTTGCTCAAGCCTGCTGGAAACGCCAAAACCGATTTCACAGCTTTAAAAAAAACAACAACGCTGAGCACGATCGTGCATTCGGCGTCATGTCACGAGATACATTCATATGGATCCCTTGCTGAGCAGTGTTATGTTCTCCCCGTGGTCGCGTGGATTTTTCTCCGGGTCTTCCCTCCACGTTTACAATAAAAATACGTTTCGAGTATGTGGCTGCTATAAATGTCCACATGGTGAGTCACTTCGTTGAGCTATCAATTGATTTGTGGCCAGGTGGCTTCTGACAAAGAGATATATGTAGCTCAGTGGGCCTTACCTGGTAAAATAAAACGTTTAGTTTAGTGAATGGCCCACGGAAGAGGCAATTACAGGGCTACCTCGAAGATGCCTTCAAGCAATATCCGTGCAAAATAGTCGGGGGCAGAGCTTTGCGCCAGGTGTATCGCGATAACAGCGACGTTTGTTTCATTACAAACCGATATATTTTTTAAACGCTCAGGAGATAGAATTTAGCCAACATAGGGCACAGAAGCAAGTTTCACGCGATCGGGTTTTATGGTGCCCACTCTCACATCGGTGACTGTGGCGAGGACCAGCGACTCGCAACACTTGAGAGCCCGGGTTTCATCACAGGGTCAGGGCCTGCGATTCGATCCAGCCAACGGCACCGTTTTATTTTGGTATCACTTCTTAACCGTCTCGTGTTTGTTGTTGACAATTTTCCTTGCCTCGTTTGTACAGGATTTCCTTCGGATTATTGTGTAAACACAGGAACATTATTTTCACGCATTCCAAACACGTTTATTTATGTATTATTTTATAAGCATGTTTCAAGAGCGTACATTTAGGCTTTCAATTGAATTGCACGCAATATTCTGCCCTGTTTAACCGACACCGACTATTGGAACTTATTGGCCACGTCAATTTAAATACTACACAGTAGTGCGCTTAACTTATGGAGCCACACCACGGTCGTTGGCACATTGTATGTATGTAGAACTAATTTCGCACCATGCCGAGCCAATCGTGCTAATCGGCGGTGCGAGGAAAGGACAACACAATGCACGATGAACCCAGTGACCTGAGTTCGATTCCTGGCCACAGGTTACATCAGGTCGCCAGTGATGTCCAGTCAGCCATTCTATCCTGCCCCCCACCCCCCCAATCTTCTCACCCTTCACTAACCCTCATTGACCCGTGCGGTGAAGTATGGTCAAACAAGCCCTGCAAAACTGACCCAGCGTGGAGCATCCCCCATCCAAACGTGAAAGGGTTGCAGATTGTTGCCAGGAATTATTATCTTAGCGCGTGGGAAGTACTTGGCAATGACAACAATGACGGTGGCACGGGTTGTTGATGGCGATGAATGCGACCAATTTGTCGTTGCTTGAGCGACCGCATCAATGTTTACGAGTGCCACTGCGTGGAGCGTAGAGAAGCTCCACTGTGTACTGGGGGCTTCTCTACACAGCGGGGCGCCACGGTGGTGAGATGTTAGCTACCTCGCCTGGTATACAGGAGGTCGTAGGTCCAATCCCGACCCTGACGATGCCTGTATATTTGGAGTTTGCGTGTCTCTCTCCCCGTGGTCGCGTGGATTTTTATCCGGGTTTCCCTTTCACATTTAGAATCAACGTGAATTTGGGGTTTTTGGCTGCCATACATTTCCACGTGGTAAGCCACTTCGTTGCGCTGTCATTTGTGTCATTTACCTGGGTGAAAATATAAAAATTTTCTCGTGACTTTTTCTCGTGGCTGCGTGCTACAGAACTCCGATGTGTGTTCAGGTTTGTGCCGGCATGGGCATCGTGATGAACACAACGTGCTAACAACAACAACCCGTAAACAACAGCAACAGAGACAACGTTACAAATGTCGTAGACTGGAAGGTCCAACATTGATCCAGATTCAACACACGCCCAGCCCTGTCACTACGCAGCGCTGTTTCGCCAAGCTAAGCCTCGTTAACGTGAAACCGGACTCCACAGGGTCACGAGTTTGTACTTTGGGGTCAATGCCATCCACACGTGGAGGGGTCTTACAATGCCCTCCCCACCCCACACCCCATCCCCCGGTCAGCCTCACGGTGTCGCACCCCCACAAAAGGTGCAAGTGGAATGCTCCGTGCGCAGGAGACAGTGGCGCTCGGGAGCGGGGCATTGTTCCTATAAGGAAGAGTTTCTCAAATTTGTTTTTGGCCCGCGGACCACTCGGCCGATGCAAACATTTCCGTGGCCCATACAGCCCTCCACGCCTGGTGACTAAATTCGTTCACTCATCTCTATTCCCTTCTCAATACCAGTCATACTAAAGTATTCCTATTACTGGAACATATTTTTTTACTAAACTATAAATAAATAAGGTTAGGGGTGGCATTTACATCTTGTGATTAGGGTAGCTTAATGAGGGTAGTTTACCCAACTAATTTTTTTTTATTAAACATCATAAATGTAAATGTTAATTAATGTCCGAAATAAAATAAAAAGTACAAACGTTGTAATTATTGTCTGGATCAACTTGCATTTGCATCACAGGCCCCGCAGACCGCCTGCAGGGTCGTCACGAACTGCCGGTGGATACCAGCGATCGCGATCCGAGAACCACTGCTGCAGGGGGGGGGGGTGAGAATTGTGAGACACCTGACGATGGCGCTATATCCGTCTGTGTTGAATAAAAAATTAACCCGTAAAAACAAAGTTTTTCACTATAAATCCTTTATATGCGTGGCGGCTAGAGTCCTCTCGTCCTCTGGCTTGAGATGGCTGCCACCTATGGGTCCGATGATTGTATGGCAGCATTAAGCAATTGGTAATTAAATATTTAAAAAAAATTCCCTAAACAGTGTAAAATTTTGGAAAAAACTTCTTCACGAAAATGCATTGTCACGCACAACGAGTCTGTGTGGAAAATGTCAGCTCGATTGGATCACGGGAAGTGGGTTAAAAAACGACCGAAAGATTTGCATGGTCGTAAGCAAGCAAGCAAGCACGCAAGTGAACTTAATATAAAGGATTTAAAAATAGCAAACCCAATGAAGCTGAGACAATGGTGCCTCTTTCATATATCCGTCTAGGGAGAGACTGATATATACTGGTAGGAACCTCCTGGTTACACCAGCCCACGGGGGATTATTGTGTCCGTCGTGCAGGGAGGGGCTGGGTGGG
>CM025654.2:9524321-9537597 GCA_014621495.2 Entosphenus tridentatus | reverse complement strand
TTATTAAGCTGGGTGAGTGGACTGGCAGTCTATAATGTAGACTGTAGTCTGGTTATTAAGTTTGATGAGTGTACTGGTAGGCTATAATGTAGACTGTAGCAATGGTTATTAAGCTGGGTGAGTGTACTGGCAGTCTATAATGTAGACTGTAGCAATGGTTATTAAGCTGGGTAGTTTACCAGCAGTCTATAATGTAGACTGTAGCCTGGTTCTTAACCTCGGTAAGCGTACTGGCAGTCTATAATGTAGACTGCAGCCTGGTTTTTAACCTCGGTTTTAAGTGAAAATTACCCCGCTTTGTGCCATTTTATTATCCGGGCAAGTCTCAGCGAATCTTCAGAGTCACTCTTGAAGAGGGCCGTGCATTGGGGATGTTTTACCCTTCCTTAATTGACGAGGTTTGTTGTTTGTGTTGTTGCAGAGTTTTAAGAGTAAACCGGAGAGCCCTGGTGAGCACCCACCCACCGCACAGACGGTGAATGACCCCACCAAGCCTCTTGTCCACCTCACCGCCAGGACGACCAAGTTTGGCAATCTCACATATCTGCGAAACCGTCGTATGAACATCACACGCCACATTTGAAGTCAACGTCTATGGGACCCCTTTTGCCGGTATCGAGATATTGAATATACGGATTTCGCCTTCTGGTAGCCATTGGTCTACAGCACTGGGGGAGAGAAAGTCATTAAGGAGGCTCGTCTCTGATGGAAGGCCTATTCGTGGCAAGGACATTGCATACAATATAAAAGCGTATTTATATATTATACCGCAAGTACTCGCTCTTGATGCAGACTTTATGTCTTGTCGTGGGGGTCTACTTTGGCAATTTAATACATCGGCTTTCGCGGCCAGTATTCATACTAAAAGATGTTTTATTACGTCTATTTTTGGCGTTTGAACGTCTTAGTCGTATTTATGCCATACATGGAACATTTAAAGTTGGTTACTCAAGTAAAGAGCAGTTTCTAGAGTTCAAAACGTGAACTTCATTGCGGTATAATCATCGACAGAGCGGACAGGTTCTTGAGTGGTACAATTGTTTTTACTTTTAATGAATTAAATATTGACTTAAAGCTTTCGTGACTGCAGGAATTCATACTCTTTGGGTCTTTCGGTGAAGTCATGTAGATAGAAAAGTAATAATAATAAAAATCACGACGTTTCGATCGCAAAACAAGCAATCGTCTTCAGGTGAAAAATCACAGCAGGAGAACTGCTTAAGCAGGAAAAATATTTCTATAGAATATATAAATATAGAAATCGATCGAAACGTCGTGATTTATTTATTTATTTTCTATCTACGTGACTTTACCCAAAGATCCAAAGAATAACAAAAAACCATCAAACCTATTCCAGAATGTAACCAATGTTAACGATCATAACCGGCAAACATCGTAATCGCAAACAGGTTTCAGGAATCAAACGAATGTATGCATATTCAGAATCACTTTTAAAGGCATCATAACAACAACATCACCATCATCCATTCGGGGTTACAACCACCACCACGACAATCAGCATCACAACCGCGACGTAACCACCATAAGCATCAAACGTGCAACGAAATAAATCTCAAAATTACGTACGACCATGACGGCAAACATTATACGTGAATTGCAAACAAGTTCAAGATTCAAACGAATGAGAACAAATTCAGAAAACACCTTAACATCATAACAAAAACAACATGTATAGTTCCCAAAAGCAAACATCAACAGCATTTGACATTCGGGTTACAAGCACCAATTGGGATTCAATTCAAAAACAGAATCTATCCCCCCACCCCCCTCCTTCAATCCCCCCTCCGCATGCACTCACTCCCATGCCCCGGCTCAGATCTCTCAGCCCATCCCCGTGCCAGAAAAACCAAACACCACAGATGCAAACTCACCCCCCCCCCCCTCTCAAGAGGCTGTCGGGGGCCAGCTATGCATCTGCAGAATCATGGAGGCAGCAGAAATCTGCGGAAGCGCACTCTTTTGCAGACGGACGTACGCACGGGCGGTGTTGATGTAAACGTACATTGTCTATGTTGAATAATAGCCTTGACTAATTATGTCTATGTATGTGTGTTGAACTTCTTTCGCACCGTACATAGCCAGCCGTGCCAATGGGAGATGCAGGGAAGGGCAAACTAAACACAACTAAAAGAGAAATGAGCTTTCAATCTAGATTTAAAAGCTGCATATAGCTCCAGTGGCTTCCTAAGATCGCAAGGAAGAGCGTTCCAGACGGGCGCAGAGAAGCGCATCTGAAAGCGCGCGATGCAGCGACCGTCTCTGTTCGATGGCCGAGGCATTCTGTCAGATGAGAATCTCTCATCCATCGGCCGTCGTCCTTCCTGGTCATGACGTGCTCTGTCCAAACCCACTTCTCTTGGAAGTCAACAGGATTTCTACAATACTAGATGTTAAATATCTCGCCTGATTTGCATGTATATTTGGAGTTTGCATGTTTTCTTCCCCCACCCCCCCATGGTCGCGTGGATTTTTCTCCGGGTCCTCCAAATTCCCCCCTCCACATTTCCGCGTGATAAGCCACTTCCTTGAACTATCATATCCAAGTCGCTTCTGAAAAAAGAGCTATACAGCTCAGTGGGCCGTACCTGCAAACAGTTTCGTTCGTGCATAATCCACGTACTCTTTGGTTCTTTCGGTAAAGTCACGTAGGTGAGAAAAAAATAAAAGTATAAAAATAAATAAATAAAAGTCACGTAGGTGAAAAAATTATAAAATAAAAAAGGCAACTAAAAACTAATGAAATAAATAAATTACACGTTTTTATCCACGTGTTCATCTTTCGGTGTCTCCGCGTAAATCCAAACACATTCACGTCTTTATGCTGCTTTGCACGCTTTACAGCCGTTGTTCCATATTACTTGACACGTGTCCCATCCAAAACGCCATCGCCAGCAATATGCACAGGTTGACAACGTCCCACACTTCTGCTACCCTCGGTTGGGAACGACACCGTTTTCGTATGGTGCTCATCAAGGACCACGTATATGATCGTGCATTTGTAGATCATTCATTCTTGCAATAACGGAGGAAGACAGCGAGAGGAGTACGTTGATCAGAGCACCTTGCAGACGTTAGAGAGACATCATATTGATTGTGAAGGACGGCAAGTGGCCTTGGGCACGACACCAGGAGAAGGAATCGCTGGTGGACAAGACTGGTGACCGGTGGCGTTCAGGGGCTGCGCCAATCGGTCACGTGGCGCCCCAATATTTGATTTGTCTCGCGCGGCGGCACTTAGGCAATTACATATCGCGGCTCCTCGCGCCTAATCACATCAGTATGCTCACGGTCTCGAACATTGAAACCGCGTTTAAAATATTGATTATAATTGTACACTGTTGTTGAAAACATATCTCATGGTAGTTTTCAAGGGGGCCCCAACTCGTAGCTTTGACCACCGGGGGAGGGGGGGGGGGCGCCCCTCATGCCGCCACGCTGGTTACGCCACTCCTGGTGACGGAATAGCAGCGAAAGTAACGACGACGAAAAGACGCCCGAAAGGACGCCCCGACGCGGAGATGGAGCAATGAGATCAGCTCCTCCGCGCGGATCGCCGTTGAATGGAATAGCGGCCCGACCAGCAACCAAAAGGCGACGGCGTGGGGAGGAGGTCTTTATCCAGCAGTGGATCGACAACGGCGTATGTTGACTATGTGGATGTCGAGGGGTGTTATTCCACAGCCTGATACTGGATAAAGAGGCTTGACGCTTCGTTGAGCCGGCCGGGTTTATTTAAAGAGCCTCTCGGCGGTTTGTTTACCAATTCCATGGAAGATGCTACACGGGGACTTGGCAAACGGCTCGTTTAGTTCCTCTGCTTACCTCTGCGGTCGAGAAGGAATGGGTCTCGACGTTTCCATCCATCTGGGTCACAAGAACCCCGGGGCTCTTAAGAATGACCCAGGATGACACCTGAGAGCTTGCGCGTGCGGCTTCGAGTCCGCCTTGTCCACACTTGAACATTGTATGCAAACCCCGCCATCAGCCGTGCTCAATCCACTGCTGGATGGAGACCCCTTCTCCCCCCCTCCACCCCTAAAGCCGCTACCAACTCTCACAATCCTGCGATGTAACAATTCACGTAGCATCCGCGCCCCACGAGCGGATTTATTCGCTCAAATCTCTTCGGCGAACGAGCCTCTCAGACGCCTTCAGTCCCTGCTTGGCTGTTTTGCTCCGTCATTAATTTTATTATTATTTGATCAACGGCCGTCATTATTGTCGACGAGGGAAGCGTCCTGCCCAAGCCCACTCACTTCTCTTTGCACTTTGAATCGGGGCATTGGCTTGCGTATGAATTGTAATCCACCCGTTCCTCCGTCTTATCAAGCTAACATTTGTGGCCAGGTCGCGTCTGATAAAGAGCTGTATAGCTCAGTGGGCCTTACCTGGTAAAATACAATAAAAAGTTAATGTTGTTTTGTAAAGTTTTATATTACTATAATAATAACAACCTAAATATTTAAATAACAATGGATGCGCATGGCTTAAACCCAGCTAATGATGGTGATGACAATTGCACTCAACCGATTACTTTCGTGAAATAAACAACGTTGATGTGGTGGTGCCGATGAGGATTGCGCTCAACAGGTGATTTGCATGAAACAGGCGGCGTTGTCGACGGTCAGCGATGATTGAGATGACTGCACAAATGACGAGACAGCTGTCAAGTGCAACAGTCGCGCGCAATGAGCGTATCGGTCTCGGGGTCGCGCGTTAGGGTGCGTGAGCAATGTCACTTTCGCTCGCGATGAGCAGAATGAGACACGCGACGCGGCGGCGTTGTTGTTGTCACCCACAATAGCTCAGAATAACAGCCGCATTGTCACACGTAGAGACAGAGAGAGAATCACTCCGACGCTCTGAACGGAAACTAACGTGGCCGAGAACGCACGCAAACCACTGCTCCGCCGTTCTCCAGCCGCTCGCGAGAGGCCTCGTGCAACGTTTCACGGAGACTTTCGTGTCCATTCAGAGAATGGAAGTCCCCACCCCTCCACCCCCACCCCCCTCGCTTCCCGAATGGGGCAGCTTGTTCACACCACCGGTATCGAATAAAGGCGGTGGTCACCGCTTTCAGACGCGCTTCTCTGTGGCCGTCTGGAACGTTCTTCCTTCCGATATCAGGAAGCCACTGGGAGCGATGCATTTGTAAAATCCACATCGAAGCGTAACTTCTTTAGAACTGCTTTTCGTGTGTAGTTTGTCGTCCTTCCTCCGACTAACACGGTTGGCTACGTATGGTGCAAAAGAAGTTCAATATACATACATTTATACGAAGACAAACCACTCTGCGCTCCCCCACCCAAACCTCCGTTGCGAAACAACCCACACTCTGCAGACGAGGGGCCAACATTCAACATCGCTATCTCCTGGCCACACCTGGCGGCCCGCATGCCTTACGAAACTAAAACCATTAAACTTTCAACAGATATTTATTTACGAAGTAAGGTCCACTGAGCTATATAGTTATTTTTCAGAAGCGAACTGGCCGCAAGTGATAGCCCAGCGAAGTGGAGCATCATGTCAACAACTCTAGACGCACGTTTCTAAATGTGGAGGGAAAAACCAGAGGGACCCGGATAAAAATTCACGCAACCATGGGACGAGAGACACGCAAACTCCAAATATACAGCAGCAGGCGTCAGGGTCGGGATCGAACACACGACCTCCTGTATACCAGGCGACGTAGTTCACATCTCATAGCCAACGTGTTGACCAACACCTGGCATTCAGCCGGAGTGGCCACTCATCCAAGGACGAATCGGGCTCAGATGTGGATTAGCTTCCGAGATCCGACAAAATCGGGCGCGGTCAGCGTCATTCACGGGTCGTAGGTCACGAGTTTAATACGTAGGTAAATAGGAATGCTCGCATTAAAATAAAGCAGACGAGCGGATAGTAGATATGACGACAATTTGAGATGAAATGTGACCTTGCTCACAACAGCCGTATCATTCTGACAACAACAACAAAAGCAGAAAGTGCGCTGCAAAACACTGCACGCCGAAGGAACCAAATCTCGTCGGATCTTGGAAGCCAAGCGAGTTGAGCATTCGGCGGGCAGGGCTGCAGGGAGACTCGAACATTTCATTCCCTGCACCAGAGCCAAGCCAACAACGCAACGTCCACTGCCATCAACGACGTAGGTTGCCCAACATTGGTGGTGCCGAAGTGAAAGCCGCAAACATCGCCGAGTTAATGACCCCGAGCAATATAACCCCCACTCCGTGATGCTCACGCCACTCGTTCCAGGCCACTGCGTTCCTCTCGCCACTTTATTACCACACCGAATCAAACTTCTCATTGGCGGTATGCGCCGACTCCGGTTTGTAGCGGTGGCTCTCAGTCCGTATGCACGGATGTCTGTTGAACTTCTTTCGCAGCGTACGGAGGCCAACCGTGCTGATCGCGGGTGCGGGGTAAGGACAACAGAGGTTAGCCGCACGGCTAACATCAGTGACGACTGCGATACGTGAACCGCTCGGTGCTCGCTTGCGCCGTTGCGTCGCTCACCGAACCATCCGGAATGGCAGGCACGGTCATCTCGCGAGATCTCGGAAAAGAAGGGGGGGGCGACGTGGATGGGGTTGATCACCGTGCATGACAGCGGTCGTTTTGAGGTTTTGGGTCTACGTGGTGGGTAACCGTGCCGTGTGTCCTTCCACGTTCTATCACCGACGTCACGAACCCGCGCTGACCACGCGGCGTATGTTGAACTTCTTACGCACCGTACGTAGCCAACCGTGCTGAGCGCGGGTGCGCGGGGCGAGTTAGAGTCAAACAAACGTCACATCTCACACGGCGTGGGCAAGCTCTCGCCCAGTCGTCCATTGGCAAAGGGTTGTCGGGGACACTCATTATAACATTCATCCACAGTTGGTTTCCATTGGCCACCCAGGGCCTCTCCTCCAAACCAGACACAAAGAGGCTCCTCCACTTTCTTGTTATGCCCCTTCGTAGAACCTCCCCGACGCGCCCTCCCCTCGTTACATTCCCAGCGCATGACCTCCCCTCGCCTCTTGATGGCCACCTGCAACAATCATCCACTCGTCATTCCTGATTACACAAACACTTTGGCGATGCTGCTGCTGCTGCGGCTGCGTTGGCAGTGTGGTGCCTAAACACAATTGACAAACAACAATAAACTCACAACTACTGTGGCCCTTAAAGGAAATATATATATGATAGACGACGTTTTGGGGAATTGAACTTCTTCATTGCAAAGAGATAGATAGGTCAGAGAGAGAGAGAGAGCGCGATGCAGTGAATGCATAGTAGATATATCTGGCCTCTCTATATCTCTGTGCTATGAAGAAGGTCCATTGCCCCAAACGTCGTCTTTTATATATAGTTTTTTCTCCACAGCCACACTGTGATATGGAGGGACGTGCTGAGCGTACGGAGTGCTTTAGTTTCATCCAGAACAGGTCCGGAGGGGCTCTATCTGGAATTGTATTGGCACGTCTCGACCATCTCGCCTATCATCGGATTCTCGGAATCACGTCCAATGATTCTGGAGGGAGGCTGTGTGCCTCGCAGCGCATTACGCCGATAAGGTCCAGACTCTAAGCCAGCCCCCACTGGGGCAGCGTTCTGGGAAACATCGAGAAAGCAACGAAGCCCTTCCCCGCCTTCTTGGTTCTTTCGGTAAAGTCACGTAGAAGGACTTTACCGAAAGAACCAAGAAGATGAATATCTGCAGTCACGAAAGCTTTAAATCGAAGCCCTTCCCCGCCTTCACATAACCAGCACTGCCGCCCTGCGTGGTGAACGTGTGGCCAAATCACTCCCCCACGCCGCTTCTCCCCCCACCACCGCACAGGTGTGGAGAGTCGCGCTCATCCAGCAGTGGATTGAAACCCAGCGCCCGTAGTAACCGCACGCGCGCGCGCGATGAATGCGACCCGCCCGGCGCATAGGACACGAAGTGGGTGACCCCCTCTGGGTAATTCTGTGCAGCGACGATCCCGTCCGCAGATCTGAAGGCGCCGTCGATAATCCGCGATCCGTGCCTTACCCCAAACGCAGGGTCAGAGACGCTCGCAAAGTTGTGCTGAAGTCAACGCCTGTATAATTAGTCCCCCTCCCCCCGCGCGCTCTTTGCTCAGCGACTTTTAAGGGAGGAGGACGACTTATCGATTGAACGACAGGGACACGCGCATGCATGACGCGCACGCGCGCACACGCACACACGCGTAAACATGCACGGGCACGCGCGCGCACACGTAAACATACACGCGCACACGGAATGTTCGGGACACATCCCTGCCTCTCGCATCGCCCCACACATTCCCACCATCCATCTCCCAGCGCAACTCATCGACCCACATACCCTCATCAGCCGTCCTCATCATCTCTGTTACACCCCCCACCACCCACCCAACCACCGTCCAACACACTCCTAAACCCCTCAACCAAAAACGTATCTCTCCTTCCTAGCCAAGAATAAACCAAGAACTTAACACCACCATCAACAGCACGCACGCACTCACTCACCCACATCCCATTCCATCCACCACCTCCTCCTCCATCCCCTCCTGGTGTTCCCCTCCTCTCCCGCCCCTTTCCTGGTGTTCCCTCCCCCCTCGCCAGCACCGCCTTGATCCCACGCGCGTGTCCTGTGGGCTTGTGGGGTTTGGGGGCTTTATATTCCACTCCGGGCTCGAGGCAAAGCTTAGACTCTGCGTGGCCACCCCGCCTGCCGACTCTCCCCTCGTCTCTCCTCTGCCGTCCCAGGTGAGAGACAATGAGGCGAGAGCACGAGAGATGCTGGGGAGAGAGGATGAGAGATGCATGGGAGAGAGGATGAGAAATGCAGAGGAGAGAGATCGCAGGGGAGAGAGTGAACGGTAGCGAAGAGAGTGGTGAGAGGGAATGAGAGATTGTGAAATTGGGAGACATTTACAAGCGATAATTACAAATAAATTATGGGCAACATGGGATGAGACTGAGAGGCTCAGAGAAGTAGCCGAGAGGATGACGGAGAGAATGAGAGAGAGAGAGAGGATGAAAGCGACAATGGAAGGTGCGTATAAGAGGCGATTAAAGCGAATCAGAGTGAGAAAACCACAAAGATGGTACATTGAGACAGACGGAGAGACAGACGAGAGAATGACAGAGAGAATGAGACGCAGATAATGGGAGACACACACAAGAGGATGAATAACAGAGATAATGCAAATGACGGTGTCGATAAGAGAGACACGGATAACGAGAGACAGATGACAGAGAATGAGTGACAGGGTAGAACGAGAGACAGGCGAGAGGATGAATGGGAGAGTGCAGACGGAGAGACGCAGTGGGAGACAGGGCTAAGAGGAAATGAGAAAGAGAATGATTGAGAAAGCAGAGTGAGACAAAGGGCGGACAAGTGAAAGTCAGAGGGACAGGCACGCCGGTGTGTGTTGCACGCGTATCACGCGTAACAGCATCTCACATGCGTTGAATCTATAAAAAAAAATAGTTAATAACAGTCGTCGGCAGTCCCTCGGGGTTCGCGGGCGACGTCCATCAGGTTTGGTGGTTGGTTCTTGAGGTGACTGAGGAGTCCGATTCTGGATCTGCAGATCTCTGGGCGTATAGGTGGAAGCGGCGATCCGCAGTGGCGTGAAAGGACAACAACATAATGAAGGCCTTTCGAGATTTAAAATAATTATTTGTATGCTGTGAGGAAGAAGGATCATTATTCGAAACGTCGCCTATTAAGTAGGTTTTTTTATTTTTTTTCCGTTGAATTCCGCGGTATTATGGACGAGTGTTGAGTGATTATTGTTTTGTTGCTAACTGTGATCGTGCACCACCGCCAACGAAGCATCAGCAAATGGTTTGTTAAACGGCGTGGTGTCTGCTCGGTCTAAGACAGCGGTTGGCTCTTTACGAACTGCATCGTGACGTTTTATTGCATTATTATTATTAAGGCCAATCGCCGTCTAGTATTCACGCGTGCATTGCGCCTCTTGAAATATTGGGAGTAAATTTTTTTCAAACTACCGAATGTTTTTGTTTGGCTGGTTTGCCTACCCCAGGGCTAAGGCGCGCGCATTCGGAAGGGACCTTCGCTAAGAGGCGACGCGTCTCTGTCGGGCGTCAAGAGGTGACGCCGCGTGAGGACGCGCGTTTTGTCGCGGGGCATGCCCGCGCGATGTGTTTGTTTGTTGTTGTTGTTGTTGTTCCTGCGCTCGTGCAGTAGCGGAGCTTCGGACGAAGATCTTGGGACGGGTTACTCCCAATAACCATCGTGATCGGTAGCTGCTGAGGGGTGCATCGATTACAGCAGTGGCCAAGCCAGCGAGTTGGCTGTGTTAAGGATAATCTCGTCTCTGCCACTGGGATGTGGAAGCATGATGATGTCTATCACACGATCGGCAGATCGTATGTTAAGTGCTATCATCATAATCTATTAAATGGAATCGTAATCATAAAATGCATATATTATCATTATATCGGTCTTCATCAATTGTATGATCAGCTATGTCTGATCCTCATCACCATGAATTAATTCTTAGAACCATCAAATACATATCTGCATCATTGTCTATTATATGCAATCATCATCAAGTATCTGTAAGCATCGTGATCAATTAAACACATCCGTAGTACAAAAATAATCACCATCTAATCAATGCAAGTCGTCATCATCATCATCATCACAACTACCTCAGCGAGGAGGCCACCAATTAGTCGTAAAGCCTTCAGTGACCGTGTTAAGTTTAATTTTAGCTCGGCCACATGTGGAATTTCAACGTGGCTCAACAGATCCGATAACGAAATCAGGCACCTCCCAGCAATTGGAAGATCGCGAGGCATCCTTGAAGCGAAATTTTAAAGTTTACTAGCGGCCCCGTAAAAAAACATTCACTCAGAAGTTTGGCTCCAAGACGATTCACCCCGAATGCACCCGGATCTCGACGGATCTCGGTGGCTAAGCAAGGATTGGAGCCTGGATAATCCTTGGATGGGAGACTGCCTGCGAATACTTTGTATGTTGTGGGATTTTGACGTGAGGAGGCCAGAAGATGGAATTCTTAGCAGTGGAATCTTGAATGCATCCGTGCGTAGCTTTCGTATGCCCGGTGGGTTGTATCCAGATTTTTCAGTTCCCTTCCACACGAATCCCAGTGCTGTATCTCAGTGTGGCAGGAAACCTCATGAAAAAGAGTATTGAAACTCGGGCTTCCTGAACACTAGTATTAATATAACACGAATAATGTACGACTAATAATGCCAAGTATCAGTAATATTTGTATACATTTTAACTGTATTATTTACAATACGTGTAATGGTATTATTAGTATTGCAGTTGAAAGTGACGTTACTGCAGTTGAAAGTGATATTACTGCAGTTGAAATATGACATTTCTGCAGTTAACGTTGATATTACTGCAGTTGATAGTGATGTTACTGCTGTTGAAATAGATATTGCTTCAGTTCAAAGTGATACTACTTCAGTTGACCGCGATATTACCGTTTTTCTCACCCGATATTGTCCGGAACGCCTCTCGGCCAGTGCAGGGAATATCGGCGTAAGGCACTACCACGAGAGTACAAGGAATGCATACCCCCCCCCTCGCCCCAATAACAATCATACATTACCGTGGCCCCGTATTGCTACAGCTTACGAACAGGCTAAGGACGAAGGCTTTGCGTGGATGTGGCGTGGCCAAAATGATTCGCCGCGAGACAGCGCGACACCGCCGTTGTGGCGGCTGAAATGAAGCGGTGGACATCCCTGCGGGTGATGTCGGTGGTTGACCCGATCACGTCGCTCGCGATGGCCGCAGCACCTCGGGGTGAACGGAGGACGCGTGGGGATGAAGGCCGAGACGTGTAGTCAGCGCCAAGACGCATGCCTCTGAGATTTTAATTATAGCTCTCATTTATTCTATCTCCAAACAAGGCAGGGGCGAGGGGCTGGGGCAGTTGGAGGGGGGGTGATGCGATAGAGGGGTGGGGTGGGTGATGTGGAATTCGCTGCGATGGTGTATTTAAGAGTGTGTGTTGTGTGTGTGTGTCCGTCAGGTTGGGGAGCGGTAGTGCAGTGGTTAGCGCGCTGCGCTGCGAAGCCGGCGAATCGAGTTCGATTCCCGCTCACGGTCGACACCAGTGACGATTATCTGAACCGGTCCTGAGCCTTCCCCAGGTCTACTCAGCCTCAAATGAGTACCCTGGTGCGGTGTGTAAACATCGGCACTGGAGAGATAAAGACGGCCGGGCGTGGTGCTGGCCACCCACCCCCTCGCGTGCCATGCCGGCCTTCATAGGTGCTCACATAACAGCACTTGCCCCAACAGTCTGTTAACGCTATACGGGGGATCTTTGTCTTCGTATGGTTTATGTTAGAGGGGTGATGGGGGTCACGGGTCACGGGGAGGAGAGGGAGCGATGGGGGGGGGGGGTTATAGGGGTGAGATTTTGGGACGTGGGGAGGGGTGGGGGTCAAAAGGTCTGAGAATATTATTTTTCGAGTGCTGGTTACGAAGACAATGGCACGAGAGGCAATTATTCCCCAAATCATACGAATAATTAATTTACTCTCGACTCTGATAATCGTGTCAGGTCACACCATAACCATGATTTTCCATGATCATGAACCATGGTCTATCCACCAATGAACGAAGCCCTCCCCAAAAAAACTGGCACCATTCCTCACGGTCCTGCAATGCTCGAACCATCCATCTCGTGCTTGCACGATGAGCTGATCTGAAAAACTCTGAAATCCATAGGCCAATCTCATCACAACCTGCAGTATTTTACACCCGATGTCAAATCACTCAGCACTCTCGCTCATGTCTTACGCATTGCTGACCGCGCTTAGACTCACAATACATCTCAGACCAATTTATCGGCAAATTGCCAAATACGAAAATATAAACTGCTTGAGCCAGGTCCTATTTAAAAAAAAATGCCTGCAAGTTGGGAGTGACGATACGATTAGCTGGGGATCAAAGTAGATTGACAGCACAACCTGGCTGGTAGGCACAGCCAAAAGTGTCACAAGTCCATACTTGGCATATGCTGGCGTGTGCATGTGTGTGTGTGTGTGCGCGCGGTCGTGCGTGTGTGTATATATATATACACTCAGTATGTCACTGCTTGCGAAGGATTCTTCGGTTCGCGCGTGGCAGAAGGTTCCAAGAGAACTAAATAAGGTGGAAGGGAATGGCAAGCATTCGACCCGTCGGCGGTTCTACATTGAACTGACACAGGTGAACTTCTCCAGTTGAACTGGCACAGATGAACTTCTCCAGTTGAAC
>CM025654.2:9473812-9524311 GCA_014621495.2 Entosphenus tridentatus | reverse complement strand
CTCCAGTTGAACTGGCACAGATGAACTTCTCCAGTTGAACTGGCACAAATGAACTTCTCCAGTTGAACTGGCACAGATGAACTTCTCCAGTTGAACTGACACAGATGAACTTCTCCAGTTGAACTGGCACAGATGAACTTCTCCAGTTGAACTGGCACAGATGAACTGCTCCAGTTGAACTGACACAGATGAACTTCTCCAGTTGAACTGGCACAGATGAACTTCTCCAGTTGAACTGACACAGATAAACTTCTCCAGTTGAACTGGCACAGATGAACTTCTCCAGTTGAACTGACACAGATGAACTTCTCCAGTTGAACTGGCACAGATGAACTTCTCCAGTTGAACTGACACAGATGAACTTCTCCAGTTGAACTGACACAGATGAACTGCTCCAGTTGAACTGACACAGATGAACTGCTCCAGTTGAACTGGCACAGATGCGGTCACTTTCGACGGATGTCCCACGGTACAGCTCCCGTTCATTGTTGTGACGAACACGGGTTGATGAAGATGAAGTCACGCGCTTGATAATCTTACAAGTGGTTTGCCCCACCAACTGTTGGTGGGTCGTGGGCGATTGTGTGAAAACTTCAAATCTAGGATTGTGTGGTCGTTTTAAGCATTCTCCGCCCCGCTCGTCGCTGTGACGGGGAGTCGAAGTCAGGATCCCCAGTTCAGAGCCCCAATAAGATGTAACAAAAACATTCATACCATTTTTTGGAACATTCCCAATTTAAAGAAACAAACATTGAAACACTTGAAACACTTGTACTTAATAAAACGCTAAATCAAGGCACAGTATATACAAACAATCATCGGCAGCGGCCATGCTCTAGCCACTGGCGGATGAGATTCTCCCCATGCCAATCGCCACCCCTCGTGGTTCAGCGACGCCGCAGTCCATCCGACGCCCGCGCGCGCCGCTCACCGCATCGCTCATCGGAGGTGCGGGGGAAGGACAACAAACGAAACGCCAACTAGTTTAAAGACATCAGTTTAGCGATCCCTCCTTTGACTGCTATTCCGCTACCGGGCTCATCAATCGCCCGCCGCGATGCCTTCCAGCCAAGTTACGTGCCCTTGCCCCAAGCCCACTTAACCTTTCTTGAGAGTCACTGCGATGTCTTTGCGTTGAGTGTCTTCCCTGGATCCCGAGTGCTCATCTCTCTGTCTCCAGCGTTAATTCAGGGAATTTTAAAACCGCCATCAGAAAGTGTCGAAGGACATTGTGTCTGCAGGCTTACAGATAGGGAAAGAATGAGATCAGCTCGGTGTTGGGTGTTGGGTCCACGTTAAACATAGCTTGATAAGGTACACTGCATATCTGGAATGCATGAAGATGTATTAAAATAGCTAGTTAGGGTGTGCGATAGTGTACAACGGAATATGGAATTACGTCGGAAAACATCTAAATATAGACGATTGTTTCCACGCTGCACAGAAAAGGCAACGGGACTAGATTAGCTCGTGTCGACTGTTAGGCGACCAGGGAAATCATCATCATCAAATTGCACATTTAATGACAGGTTAAATTACACATTTAAGGGAGATCTTTAAGGCCGTTCGGGCTTCTTTAGAAGAGACCGTTCAAAAAAAAACCCCACTGTCATATGTTCCTGGCCTGGATGGGCTCAGTGGCTTGCTATGCACTGCCCTACAAACCCGGCGACACCGAGATCGAATACCGGCCCTGGCAAAATGTTAGCCGTGAGAGTTATATCCGAACCGGTCCTTGATCCCGCATCATCATCATCATCATCATCGTCGTCATCACCAACCCGCACTGACCAGCATGGTGAAGTATGATCAAACAAACATGGCATGCGGACGGCCTTACTACAGCAGTGGATTGATAAAGGTGCTGCAGAGAGATACGTTCGCTGATTTCGCTAATCGGTAACGAGGAATCGCATCGCGCTACTCAGCCTGCTGAGCTGTGCAGAGCAGAGAGCAGGAGTTGACGAGAGCGTTCGTAAGAGCAGTGCTCCCGCTGGTCTTGCGCTGTAGCACAGGAGGGCGGTCATCGTCTAATTGCTTCGTGCATACGCCGACGACATCGAGGGTTTTAGCAGCACGGCCGTGAGAGGCACGAACTTGATGGAGCTCGGGTGAGCAGTTCGATCGATCGAAGATCAGTTCGGTTGATCGACAAAGAACCGTGCGAATACGTCCGCCACCTACTTGCCGCGCTGCCGTCCGTCGGACTCCCGTGAGAGATGTGTCATAAAACGCTGCTGTTCACGTTGTGTATGTGTGCGTGCCATGAGGTTGATGATGCTAAACGGCGGTCGGATAGGGCTGTTGCAAGAGGTGCGTAAAGCTCGCGAGCACCTTTAGTGGCGAGAGTGAACCAGTTGCTACTGGCCTCACGCACCGACGAAAATCGATATAGCCTCCTTGTCTGGGGCATCCCTTAGATTGACTCAGACTCAACAAAATGTTGATTTTTTTTTTGGTGACACGCGGTCAACAACAACAACGCGATTGAATGGGGGGGAGAATACGGGTCAAGCAAATGTGGGGCTGGTCACCCCCGCATCTGCATTAATATGCGCTCGCAAACACGATTCGCGTTGCCTGCGTTCGCGCGCTTAAAAATACACATCTGGGTCAACCGAAGGAGCCCCGCGGGGAGAGATGTTGGTGGTGATGTCCCGACATCGCCGTGCGGCGACTTCACGCTCCGCATTTGCGATGCGCGCGGCTGTTATTGTCGCTGCTATATATATAACGCAATGCATAGAGGGAGCGTCCGCGCCAGCCCGATTTCTTCTGACCAGCTCCCCCCCTACTCGCTCAGTGTATAAATACAACTGAGCAATGGGGGACAAGTCTTTGCTGGACAGGGATTAAATTTGGAGTTTGGGGTTGGGGAGGATGGCGGTGGTGGGGGTGAGAGGGATGATGCCTCGCCCTGACCCGCAGTCCTTCCCTCTACACCTGCCACGATCTCTCCCCCCCACCCACCACGCACTCCGCTTTCCACAGTGGAACCAGCAGCGCCGTCGAGTGACGTCGTCTCAGATCAAGGGAGGGGCGCGGGATGGTGGCGGAGGGTCGGAGGGAAGGGCGGGAGACAATGCATGGGGGGGGGGGCACGGCAGAGCGCGCGTTGAACACAACCTCGTAGACAAAGGTTCGACGGAATGTGTGACGGACACTGCGTTTAGTCTTTCGTGCATTCTGCTCCGGCTGCCCGGCCGCATTTAGCAACGGCGGAAACGAGGCCCATCGCGTGGTCGTGCTCATTGCAAGCCGAAGGCCGCCACTCGTGTTCAACATCGTGAGAAACTTTGTTTTCCACTTGACTATAAGAATTTGCAATGGGTGGCTGATCCTTCAAAGGGGTGAGGGGGCTGGGGGAGGGAGGGGGGGCTCAGCCACTCTGATGCTACGGTAATCGTTCAGTGTGGTGAGGGGGGGGTCGAAGTGGGAGTGGGGGGGGAGGTAGTGGGAGGGGGGGGGGCTTAGCCCCCCTGATTTTACGCGGCTGAGTTGAACTACGGCAGCCCAGGTCAGGGTTGGGCCGGGTCAGCCTCGCATTGGAGTTTCGCGAGGATTGCCGTTTGAGGATGAGCGGATGAAACGAGTTGCCATATGGAGTTTGGGGGGATGGTGGTGATAGGGGTGAGTTTGAGGATCTGCACGGGTAGGGAGGGAAGGGCGCAGTGAAATCCGATCTCTCGTGCACAGCTGCAATTTCACCCCCACCCCCCAATGCGTCAAAACGTCGGCCTTCCCCGCACGCACCTGTCCATGGTGCCCGCTCCGTCTCGTCAACTTTGCGGGCCCTGATTGATGCCCCGGGTGGGTGGGTGTCTGGGCGCCGTGCGAATCGTCACAGCGGCGCGCCACGTGCAGCCGCGTCCGCTAAAATAACCCGGAGACGTTGAGGGCGCGAAGCGGGGAGAATGCGGCGACGGGGAGTCGAGGGGGTGATCAGTGCGTGCCTCAAGCGATCTGGCCATTTCAGGCAGAATCATCAGAATCTTTATTTGGACTGGAGAAATCCGACGAGCTACAAAGTTTTTTTTTTATTACAGATGTCCAGTTAGGGCGAATAAGAAAGTTGGAGCAACAAACAATATAAAAAAAAACGATAGGAAGTGCAAAGTATAGGAAAGGTAAGCAAATAACAAAAAAAACTACACTATTTTTTGTTATTTAGCAGGTAAAGCCCACTGAGCTATTAGCTTTTATTTCTGCAGCGGCCTGTCCACAAATTCCCGGAGTAAAATCACGCGTGCTATGGTACAACACTTCCAGGTCGGCGCTGGATGAGTCACACACTGCCACCTCCTGTCCGCCTTTGTATCTCTTCAAGGCAATCGCGGTGATAATAATGATGAAGGTATTTCGTGACAATTGGGCATGACTCGCTGTGCGGTCCGACACGGCAAACGCTGTCCGTCTTGTAACATTATCGGACGAGCGCGTGTCCCAATGACAGCTTTCGCAAGGACAGGTCGCGCTGTGTGTGTGCGGGGGTGGGGGGTGGGGGGCCCTACCTCCTTTTATTGACCCCGACCTGAATGACTTCCCAGAATAGGCCCTAATAAATAAACCTCAAATATCACTCGCGCAGGTATTCAGCCGTGGCGACTGACCGGTCGACCGCTTGCGGCATCGTGCGGTTTCATCTTTCTCTGGAGGTCATTATCCATGCTCGTTGTTTGCCGCAGCGAGGCCTCGAACAATTGTGCGTGTGGTTTTTTAAAAATATGTATTTTATAAATGAGAAAGATGCCCGCAAAGTCTCCCAGTTGTCTCCAGGAATTCTGCGGACAAACTGGGGGCCGTGCTATTTGCTCGTACATAACGGTTGTTGTTTTTTTGTTGGGTTAGATCGCGTAAACATAAACATGTCGTTAAACCCGCCACCACTCGACACAGCCAATTAGTAAGATCTGTGCGGTAAACAGGACGTGCCAATTAGTCACTACTTCAGCACACCGGCGTGCGTGTTGGAGAGTAAACCCACAATAATTATAATTCGAGTACGACGTTTTGCTGCTCATTACAACATTCAACTTCATCAGGCGATATCCAGAAATATATTTACGCGATCTAAACGATGCCTTTATTATGGATAAAATTGTTCGCAAAAGCCTATATGTTAAAATCCTATTTACCGTTGCACATTTCATTAGATGCAATCAAACCTACACGGATTCTCTTGATGCAATATAAGTTATAACTATAGGGACACAGTCTTAACAACGTAAAAATAACACCCCCCCCAACGGCCAACCATGCCGTACGTTGAACTTCTTTCGCACCGCACGTAGCCAACCGTGCTAATCGGAGGTGCGGGGGGAATTGACCACAAACGAAACAACATAAAACATTTCTAAAAAAAGATCTCGAGTGCAAAGTGCAACGATCCTGCCATCCGCGTACTGAGCCGAGTTATCTCACGGCGCCGTCTCCTGCTGTGTGCAGTCCCCTCCGTTTGCGTCCCAGTCTGCTCATAGGGCAATCCTGCTCCACAACACGCGTCACGGCGTGCACGTGTCCACGATTAGACGCCGGGGATATCCCGCGTGCCCCTAGCTGGCCCTCGGTGGCTCCACAATCACGTTGTCCGGTGCTGCACCAGTCCAGTGGAGATCAACGTGGTGACTCCGTGTCCCCCGAGTTCATCGCGGTGTCTCCGTGTTGGCGTGTCTCTCCGCCTCGGTGTCCCCGTGTCTCTGTGAACTTATGTTTCTGCATTTCCATATCCTTCTATCCCTGTGTGTCCATGTCCCCATGTTTCTGTATCCCCATTGCTCCATGCCCCTGCGATCACCTGGCCATGTGCCTCTGTCTCTGCGTCTCAGTGTCCCCATCATCCCATTGTTTCTGTATCTCCGTGTCTTCGTTTCCACGTGTCTCCACACATCACCGCGTTCCTGTATCTCCGCGTCGCCTGTCTCCATTGTCCAGTGCAAAACCGGTTCTTTTCCACGGGATGATAAGTGGCTGATGGGCGGTTGTGGGGTCATTGTCGACTAAAATGGGTCGTGACTGTGAACGCGGCCCGTTCTGCCCGCCCACTGCAATGCTAAATATTAGCACGTGCCATCGATACGTCGTGAAATTCACGGCGCTTGTTTTGTTCTGTCTCGCTCGCAGACTCAGCCGCCGACCATGTCCGAGGAGGAAGTTTATGAGGAGGAGGTCGAGTAAGTGCACCACTTGATATCGCGACGCTGACACTTTCTCACTTCCAGGCAGAGTTTCGAACAATTTTCAGCCATTTGTCAATCCACGGTTGAATGAGGGCTTCCCCCAAAGCGCATCGCTCACGTGCGGTTATTTCACCATACTTCACCACTCTGGTCAGCACGGATCGGTGGGGGGAGGCGGGGGCTCAGGGGACACTGGCCACTGATGTTGGTCGTGGTCTGGAAGCGAATTCAGGTCGCCACGTGTACAGTTTGTTGTCCTTCCCACGCACCTCCGATGAGCACGGTTGGCTACGTACGGTGCGAAAGAAGTTCACCATGCGCACATATATTGCGCAGTGGACGAACCATCGACACCGCCGTAGTATAATAAAAACAGCGACAATTTGTTTTAATTTTTTCCCCCGTAATTTGGTAGCGAATCCACTGTGTGCGTGCTACATTACAGCTTTCTAAGCCCTTCTAGAACCTCGTCAGACGTTTCATCACTCGCGTGTGAGCTGTGTGTGAGAGCTGTGTCTGTGCAGTGAACATTGTAGCGCAATCATTGACTGTTGGAGTATCCACAATTATGACCGGCAGATCCACACGCGCTGCAGATGTGCCTCATAGTTGACACTGGACCCTACTTTCTATATAATTGATGACTCCCAATCTACACTGAATGGCATTGCTTCCATGTAACATTTCGCATCTATTCCATATCGCTCAGGGCTGAGCGCGTTATTTTATCTTGTCAACTATGAATGCAACTAGTTTATGAACTTAACACATGGAGGCAATCTTTGTATATATAAAAAAGTGGTGCAGTGACGCGGTGTTTAGTGCACTGCTCCATGAATGTGATGATCTGGGTTCGATTCCCAACCATGGCCAACATGAGTCAACGAGAGTTTGATCTGGATCGGTCCCGTGGGTCTCCCAACTTCACCAAGCAGCACTGACCAGCGTGGTGACGAATGTTCAAACAAAGCCCACGGCACCTCACGGTGTGCGGAGGTCTTCATCCAGCAGTGGATATAGAAAAGTGGGGGGGGCGGGCCCCCGAGGCTGTACATGCACACACGTGTATAATCCGTCGTGGTTGTCTCTGATTGTGTGTTCTGTCGTGTGTTTCTGCTTCTTCTCGTTTTGACAGGGAGCAGGAAGGTAATGTCACGGCATCGCAGACGCATGGGCGAGGGAGCGTGGGCACACTCACTGATGTCAGGCTGATGCCAGGCTGATGCCAGGCTGATGCCAGGCTGCACCGATCAAACCTGGTCCTTAGACCTTGACCGCGATCGTGTGTACGAATACAACTCCATAGCTAACAACTCCCTATGAAACCATGAGGAATCCCAACTGCCTCTTGCTAAGGGGTGGAACCGTGCATCGATCTGTCGATTAATCATATGAATAACTGTGTAAGCCCATGAGACGCACACACACACACGCGCGCGTTTGTCCCCCCCACTCTCCAGAATCATCACACGCGTGTTCCACCTATTGCACACGCAGACACTAAGACGGACATAGACACACACACACACACGCGCGCGTCTCCCACGCCACGAATCTCGCGTATCGGCGTAACCAAAGGCGTTCGCTCCTCTCCACACGTGGACCACGCGCGCGCGTTTTTGCGCGCCGCCGACGATGGCGCTCGGAGTCGGGGGAGGGCAGCGCGCCACCTGCGGCGTCTGGCGTCGCTTCATCATCGCGCGCGCGTCCCACCACCACTACCACCACCACCCAGCCCCCCGCCGCACGCCACTCGCTGTTGTGCGCTGCCCTCCTGCGCACAACATCGCTGCTGCTGGCGCCTGTCGCCTGGCCGTGGCTTACTGGCAGGGAGCGGCTGAGTGTCTCGCTCACCGACTGACTTGCCGTCGCGTTACATTTGCTGAGCTGCGGACGATCGAACTGGGTAACGAGTGGACCTATTGACGTGCCGCTGATCCACTAATTTGGTGCAATGGTTGGCCAACCCAGCGAATGGCTGGCGGAATGAAATAATCATTGATTTGCTGATCATCCAACAGGCTCCGTGGTGGACTCCCTAACTTGCTGACTGGCAGATTAACTGGGTGACAGGTGGACTTACTGACGTGTTGACCCATTGGCTTGGCGGATGTCAGACTGACTGAAAGATTTGCTGACATACTGGCCATTTAAAGTGCCTTTTGACTTATTAACTCACTCACCTACCCGAGTTGTAGAGGCGCAGCGTGGACCGATTTGCTAACCCCAATCCCTGGCCGATTGCCTCACTGACTGGCTGACTGACAGGCTGACTGACTGGCTGACTGACTGATTGGCTTTCTGACTGGCTTGCTTCTGGCGGGCTGCTTATCCCCTTTGCTTCCCCCGGGCGCTTCGTAGAGGAAGCTGAAGAGGAGCCAGAACCGGAGGAGGAGGAGGCGGAGGAGGAGGAGGAGGTGGAGGAAGGTAACAACGGAGATCGTAATGGTGTCTATGAAGACCAAACCTAGCACAGTCGTTTGCATGTCGAAGCGCACAAGCACGTGTGTGTGTGTACTGGTACACACACACACGTGTGTGTACATGTACGCACGCATGTGCTGTGCATGTGCGCAGAATTTCGAAAACACTGTCGGTTCTCTATGGACGATTATATCTCAGTGCAATCTATCTGCAGATATACTTTCTCCATGCGACTCGCGATTCTCCCTTTAACGTTTGACTGGTTGATTTTATCCACGAGCGCACACTGCTTCCTATTTTCCTACTCTGGATACCAAATGAATTCATTTTTTGTCGTTGTAAAAAAAATGAATATCTCTATTCGTTCCTCCCACCTTCCTTCGCGTCACGACGTTTCGTGTCAAATCCTCGTGCCCCTTGTCTCCCTCGTCTGCTCCTGCTGCCTGCATGTTGCTGCCTTTCCCTGTGCTCGGCTCGTCTCGCATCGCTGCAGCCTGAGTGGCACAGGCGGTGCAACTGCGCCGGGTCTTCCGCGAGCCCTAGGGGCCCCAGGCGCTGGGATTATTTATTTATTTATTCAACAAGGAGGGGGTGGGGTGACATCGAAGAGGGCCCAAGCCAATCAGTGAGGTTTGTCACGTCAACCAAACGTGCCAATTAGTTGCTACTTGAGTGCACCGGCGTGTTAAAGAGTACACCCACAACTTAGATTGGAAGCTTTCGTGACTGCAGGTATCCATACTCTCTGGTTCTTTCGGTAAAGTCACGTGGGTATAAAATCTAATTAAATCACGACGTTTTGATTGCAACACAAGCAATCGTCATCAGGTGGGAAAACCACAGCAATAATTTGTTTTGTGGTTTTTCCCACCTGATGATGATTGCTTGTGTTGCAATCGAAACATCGTGATTTAATTTTATTTTATACCTACGCGACTTTACCGAAAGAAGCAGAGAGTATACACCCACAACGTTTGCAATGTGGGTACTGTGACGTGAGTACAACCAACTTCATCAGGCGATTTGGCAGAATTGACAAACCTTACCAATCGGCTGTGTCAGGTGGTGGTGGGTTAACGACACATTTATATCTGCGCGATCTAACCCATAAAACCTTTATTATGAATCCGATCGGTCGCGAAAGCCTACGTGTTAAAACTGGCCCATGCCAATCACACTTTTTTCGCCTGTGCCCTCTCTGATGCATCGTCGCCTGGGTTTTGGCAACGCCGAGAGCCCTTTTTTCCTTCGTGAAGGAACGTCGTTCAAGAGGACGGCGAGAAGGCCGAGTTGATGGGGTGACCGTGACCATAGCGGGCACAACGTGCCTGGCTATGAACTGGAGGGCATTGCGTGGACAGCAGCAGCTGCTGCTGCTGCTGCTGCCGCTGTTGCTGCGTAGATTTGCCGCCAACCGCCGTTGTTGGATGTTCCGGCAAGAATGCGGTGGCTTAACTCTCATGTGCTTTCCGCCCCCAGGGTTAATCCACGGCCATGCGGGCGCAGCAGATTTATGCACTCGCCGCACACTCGCTCGCTCGCTCACGCACGCGAGTTAAATACAAAGGTCCGAATTTAGCCGCGCAGAATGTGGAGGCGAATTGCTGGTAGCGAGCGCCTCTTAAGGCGAGCTCCGTGCCCGGCCGCCTTTGTCTCCCCCAGTGGTGATGTTTATACACAGCTCTAGGAACTCACTTGAGGTTGAGTCGACCTAGGTGGGGGCCTGGGATGGGTTAACATTTAAATTGGTTGGGAATCGAACCCAGGTCAGCGGCTTCGTAAAGCAGTGCGCAAACCACTACACCAGTGGTTTGCGCACCTCTTTGGGTGGCCAGCACCAGGCCCGGCCGCCTTTGTCTCCCTAGTGGCGATGCTGACACAATATACCAGGTGCTCATTTGATGCTAAGTCGACCTAGGGGAGGCCAAGGACACGGCTCAGATAATCGTCGCCGGGTTCGTAGCGCGGCGCGCTCACCACTACGACTACCGTTGCCCACACCACAAACACTTGGAACAAAGCAGGGGGGGGGGGGGGGAATCAGTGCCCCTGGACCAGACACGTGTCCCCGCAATGGGCACGTCCGTGCCGGTGGCGACGATCGCGATGGTTTACTGCGCCTTGACCAGACTTCTTCTCATTACAGGAATGATGTACAAGGGTCGTCTGTGTTTGCCCGTTGTTTTTCACTCACTACCCCATAGCAGTGGCCCTCACCACCACTGGGGGGTGGGGATGTGTGTGTGTGTGAATCACGCTGACGCTTCTATGCTTGTTATCTTTTCGTTCTGTGTTCTGCTCCCGGCGCTGTGCATTCGCTTCACACTGAACCCAGCCGAGGAAGAAGGTACGATGCAGCAGTCGCAGCCTTCAATATCTCTGCCCTCGTGGTCGCGCGCTGCGTCGCACTTTCCATTCACGTTGTTCCCGTATTCCGTATGTTCCCGTCCACCTTTCGATTTAAAGCTTTCGTGACTGCAGGGATTCATCTTCTTGGTTCTTTCGGTAAAGTCACGTAGAAGGGAAATAATAAAATTATAAAAATAAAACATAATAAAATACAATTCTCACGACGTTTCGGCCGCAACGCAAGCAGCCGTCCTCAGGTGAAGAACAGGTCTGTCGGAAAGACAGCGTATTTTATTATTTTTATTTTCATTATTTTATTATTTCCCTTCTACGTGATTTAACCGAAAGAACCAAGAAAATGAATTCCCGTCCACCGTACATATTTTTCTCCAGAATTAACACTTAACAGTATTATTGTGCTATGGAGAAGGATCATTACCCGAAACGTCGGCTATTATCGATTTTTTTTCTTATTTCAAGGCCACCACCGGCTTTACCATCACAAAGGACCGACCCAAACATATCTGCTCTCATCCTCTGTATCGTTTCAAATATCAACACAACGCAGCACCGTCGTGAAATTGCTCTTCATTGCGCTAACGGGTTGCCGTTTGCACGCTACGATAACGACCCTTGCCATTGCAGAAGCCGTTCCCTGACATTTTGTGTCTAACTGCGCTCGGCTCTGTTTGAATTCACATTCGTCCTCTTCTTGCAGCTGACCGCACACCACTCGCCGTTCGAAATCTGTTCCCCGATGTTTGCCGCCACCTGTTAAGCCCCTCCTCGCTCGTGATGAGAAAACATTCCGTGCACGGCAGGCGCACGCAAGGCGCAACACACGTGCACGATGGAGTACACAAACGCACAATGACAATAATCCCCCGTATAGCCCGAACGGACTGTTGGGGCAAGTGCTGTTAGCGAGTAGCACCTCTGAAGGCCGGTACAGCACACGAGGGGGTGGGTGGCCTGAAACCACGCCCAGCCGCCTTTGTCTCCCGAGTGGCAATATTTACATACAGCACCAGGCACTCATTTGATGCTGAGTCGACCTAGGCGAGGCCCAGGACCGGTTCAGATAATCGTCCCTGGTGTCGGTGGGCGTGAGCGACAATCAAACTGGATTTGCCGGGTTCGTAGTGCAGCGCGCTAACTGCTGCACTACCGCTCCCCACACGTTAACGCGCACACACACACACACGTGCAGGCGTACACACACACACGTGTACATTGACAAGATCTATACTCTTCCAGACACCAGGACCACACGCCTGGATGAGCACGCACACGGCACACACACACACAACTAAAACCTCAAACAGTGCTGTTTTTTTCTTACCTAGGTGACCCCTCATATAACAAACACGCGCGTATACATACACATGTGTGCACACACGTGTGTCACAAGCACGCATGTGCACACACGCGCGCACATACGTACGAACGTACACGTAAAGGCGAACGCACACGCGTACACACGCAACGTACAAATGTGTACCTGCTGTCCCAAATGAAATCGCTGCTCATCCGCACGCCAAGATCGGAGAGGTAATTAATGTCACCATCACTGTTTAATCGTTACTATTTATCCTCGTTATTAACAAATGTTCCTTTTTATTTTCCCCTCCATGATCGTGGGTGCCACTCAACTTCCGTCGTCGCCGATGCAGGTACGTGCAGCGATGCCTCCACGTGTTCCAACAATTTCACGACTCATTTACCACCACCACCACCTAGGAGATGTTAACGACCTCGGACAAAACCACTTACAGAGAACCTCTCATTGGTCTCGGTCGAGACAGCATGCTTTGTTTTTCTCGATCTGTATTCCGTTGAAGTGGTCAGTGTCAATGTGATGTCTGCTAAACTGAGCAAGCGGTTCTCATGTCCTGTTTTTTTAGCTTTTAGCAAGTGGTGGAAATTCCACATTAGTTCGGCGGGGATTATTGGGTAATCTACATAATGGATGCACTGTCAAATGTAACTTACATTGACACTTCTTAGGCACTAACTGCCGATTGTTACACAACTCCAACTGCGTGGCTATTAGAGGGCATTTCCGGGTTGTTACAGCGTGCTGTTCGGAACTATGTCCGACGTTTCGCTCTTACGTGGCGGGCGCGCCTTCGTTCGCTCGTCGTGGGAGCTTCGTCGTTTCAGTCCCTGAAGCTCCCGACGAAGCGAACCCGTAAACGTCGGACCTAACGCCGACACACCTCGCCGTGGAACCCGAAACAGCATCGGAAGATCTCCGACTCAGATACCTCCCACGGCGCATCTCGCGCGAATAACCTCCCTCCTCACCTCCTCTCGTCTCTTTCCCTCTGTTCTCCGTGTGTTCTTCTCCATTTGCCTCCGGAGTACACAATCCTTATCGCAACATTTCTCCCCTGTCCGCGCAGCTCCCGCAGGTAACGAAAAGCTTGCGACGTATTTTTGGTTGTTTGGCTCGTGCGTGCGTGCGAGTCAAACATCAAAACTTCGCTGCCGTTTAAAGCCACAGTGGCTCACGACGAAGGAATCTTCGTCTGGGTCGCTCCCCATAGCTTGGGTTTACACTTCGTTTAGTTTGTTGTTGTTGTTGTTTTAACCACGTTCTTGTTTGTCTGCGCACTGGAATCTGCTGTATTGTTGTCATAATATGAATTTGTGAAGCGATTACAACTCGAGTGCTGTTTCCGGGCCCTCCGGCTTCCTCCCACACGCATAGCCCACTCCTTACAAAACAAAATATAACGAATTTTCCAAACATCCCGATGATGGCAATAACACTCGCAATGGCATTGCAGCCGATAACATCACTTGCACGTCGTCTAGCGACGTGTAATTAAGGCTCGGGGAGACCCCTAATGGCAGCTTGTCCCTCTAGCAGGATGTTCCTGAAAGGTTCCATTGCTATAACCGCTTGCTCAACACGAGCTATGAATACTTTGACGCTTTGCATTTCCTTTGTTGCGGTCCGCCTGTTGGCGTTCTCTCGTCTCACACTGGCGGCGAGACGACGCCATACAGAAGGCTGTCTTTGGTGCAGGCCAATCAGTTTCAAGGACAATGCGTTTATTATCAGACCAGCCATCATAGAGGTTTGTTTGGGGGGGTTAGATCGCGTAAATATGTAAATGGAATGTCATTAAACCCGCCACTACCCGACACAGCCAATCAGTAAGGTTTGTCACGTAAACGTATTCTAAATGTTGTGGCTTTGCTCTCCAATACACCGATGTGCTGTATTTGGTGTTTGAACATCTTAACCCCTCCTGTTTTATATCCAGAAAGGGGAGAAGCCTATTCTTATGTTTTCCCCATCATTTTGATACAAGGCAAAACGAGGTCCCGTAGATACATTCTTGAGACTCGGCGAAATCAGCAGATTCCATTGTGTGGCTGTCGATGTGTTGTGAGAATTGCTTGTTTTATTGTTGAGGGATTTGTAAAGATGCGTCATCTTTACAAGAGGCGTGGTTGAGTTTCCACTTGGAACTTTGAGTGACAGCTACTGTGGTCATCCCCTTGTCTCTGTGAGCATTTGAGTGAGTGTGTTTATGTTTTTGAATGTTCTTCAGCCTGTGCAGGCTCAAGAATGATCGATGCGATGACTGTTTCCATGGGCAACTTTGAATTTTCTTTATCGACTGATAAATTAAAACCTTCAATACGGAGATAAAATGTGGGCAAGGCCGATTTTGTAAGTAAACATTAGTTGTCCGATGATGGAAAAAATAAACCATTTGTCCGAGTAAATTCGGAGAAATAGCCAAGCAAAATGTTCTCTGGAAACGGGAGAACACTCGAATGGTTGAGCTGAACACAGATTGTCACAGAGACATTCTCACATGTGTTGCGTTAATACACACACACGTGTGTGTTACGGGATGTGCAATGCAATTACAGTTTTCAAGAATGAGTGAATATGGCAAAAGGAGCAAGTGTCTATTCTATAACGTGAAACGAAAATAGATGTGTTGAGAGAGAAGGCTCCCTTCATGGATCATCTATCTCAGCTTGTGTCGATGAGATCACCACTCTACACATGCAATAGAAATACGAGGAAGCACTCGGTCTCGAATTGGACGTACGCCGCGCACACTGGAACCGATCGGGAATGTAACCATCCCACAAGCGGCATCCTGTAATTACCGACAGAGTCATTGGATCCTCTAACTACCTCCCAAACGAAAGCAACCTCCGCGTCTAATGGCTTGCACCCAGTACTCCCGAGACTTTCTGCTTGCCCTTGCCATCAACCCGTGTTTGTTACATCTTGGGCTGAAGGCGGCGGCGGCCGCGGTGGTGGCGGATTGAGTTGAGGGAGGGCGGTGGCCGGTGGGGGGGAGTCACAATTTGCGGCGTAGACGACACGTTGCCTTGCAGGGCCCTCCGCCTACTCTGAGACAGGAACGCCCGGTGGAGACGGGTGGGCAGGTCGACCGGCGGCACCTGTGCGCGCTACTCACCTGCGAAAATCGCCAATGGGTCGCGGCGTCGGAATGTATACGAGAAGCCCCCTCGCCACGGCCGGTGGACCCTTATTCATTCCGCTCGTCTAGAGCAGCGTCCCAACATAAACAAAACGAGATGGCACCCCTCTCCCCACCCGGTGTAATGCCTACTGAGCTGTACACAGCTCTTTTCCAGAAGCCACATGGCTATCACAATTGATAGCTCAACGAAGCGGCTTACCATGTTGACATTTATAGCAACCAAATACTCGAAAGCCGTGATTATAAATGTGGTGGGGAAAAACCGGGGGACACGGAGATAGACGTGCAAACTCCAAATATACAGCGGGCGTCAGGGTCGGGATCGAACCCACGACCTCCTGCGTACCAGGCGAGGTAGTTAACATCTCCTAGCCACCGTGGCGCCCCATTCCACGAGCAAAATCCCGCAACTCAATCCGCCGCCGGCTCAAATGTCACTTCCATCCAAGTGGTTGGCATCGCACCGAGCGGCTGGGGACCTGAACAGCGCAACAATCAGTCCACCGGACGTCAGTTGCTCCCTCTGTTCCCTGTTGCTGCCCTCATTCGTTCTACGTAGCGGAGGAATGGGGAAACCTTTTTACTTCCTGAGGACCTTTCACTTTAGTCGGCAACCACACGTTTGCACGCACCTCGCCATTATCCGATGATGATAATAATAAGAACGCTTGTCGAACGATTTTAAAGTAGCCCTTTCAGGGACACGAGTTACTTGAGTGCGATAAAAATTATAACCTCTGTTGTTGCCAGGTTGGCAGTAAAGTATTGCCCTCTAGAACCCGATTGGTACAGCTAAGATATTTGCTGCGAGGGGCTAAATCTCAGTTTAACACGTAGTAGGACTTTCTCGATCAATATTATTCAGGAGAGTTTTTTTTGTTGGGTTGAATCGCGTAAATATAAACGCATCGTGAAACCCGCCACCACCCCGACACAGCCAATTAGTAAGGGGTTGTCACGTCAACAAAACGTGCCAATTCGTTATCAGTGCAGCACACCGGTGCGTCGGAGAGTGAACCCACAACGTTAACAATTCGAGGACAGTGACGATTCGTCGGTACCGCTTCAAAAGTGGAAGGGTGCCGCGTGGCAGCGAAAACGAAAGTCGCGGGCCGCGTTCGCCCCTGATGTTGTTACGCGGTTGGAAACCAAACAAAAACGAATGAGACGACCCTCTGGAATAATGTAACGCACCCTAAGTGTGCACAAGTTGTCTGCGGTTGCAGTTGAGGAGGCGGCAGAGGGCGCGGGACGTGGGACGCGATACACAAGTGCCATTTATAATTATTGCCCGTGAGCGAAATTTGATTCAAGCGGTGGCGACTGAGGCCCCCCTTGGGTGCCACACCCAGTTATTTTAGGTGTGGGGGGGGCTCACGGTAGCGAGAGCTCTGTGAAGGAGCCTTCTTTAGGAGCCGAGCAGAGAAAGTTCCACGCGTCATATTCTGCTGTTAATTCGCTTGTTGCGGGACGGCCTCGACTGGGAGCCGCCATAGGAGTGTGGAATCTTTCTCAGGCGTCGCTCAGGCTTTGACGCGTGCTGTGTGTTCTCTGAGCCGGCCGGTCGACGGCCGGCACAAAGCCGAGCGCTCGTTCATGGAATTCGACACATTCTCGTCAAAAGCACCGCTCAAAGAGGAGGACGAGTAAATACTGGATGCTTCAAAACACGTGTTAACACTTCTGAGAATTTGCAACAATATTGCAATACGCAATATGTGACTTTCTGAAGCTATTAACATACATTTGTTATCACGATACAGTCTATTATCCGATCTTTTTCTATTAAAAACGATAGTCCCATTATGAGTGTTAAAAAAATAATGGAATCACCCTGTCTATGTAATATGCGACGTGTTGCCGATGGCGAATGTGTTGATTCTTGTTATTTGCGCTCACGCACAGCTGCTCATGGGGTGAATTTAATTGATCAGGTTTCTCCTGGTTAAACGAGTAACTAAATAAATAAAAAAATGAGCAACTCAACAGCAAGTAAGAATACACTGGGCTGACAACGAGCGTTGCTCGAAAGAGCACGTTGACACTGGCAGGCTTAAAATAGCGTCGTGGAAAGGTCTTCATTAATTAATAAGTAAAACATATTTTGGAAAAGAGATTAAAGAAAATGAAGCAGGTGGCAGCTCCACCCCGAGGTGCTCAGCGATGGTTCAATCCACGGAGCAGTCAATTCCACCCCCCCGCCCCCCCCCCAATGTGTGTGTGTGGGGGGGGGCTGGAGAAAGGTATCTGTTGAGCTTGCGACGTTACAACGAAGCCGCGGATCACTGGCGTTGAACAACAGCGTGTATCTTAATCAAGCTTTGCTGTTGACTTTCACATGTATATTCAGATCATGGCGATTCACGTTCATCAGTTATCATCATCGGCCACGATCTATCCACTGCTGGATGAAAGTTTCTCCAAGCCGTTGCCAATCCCGAAGGGTCTCTTGATATGGCAACCTTCCTGTTGCACACCAGCCGACTGCATCGCTCCATCCACACGACGGTCGTTTGCCGTCCCGCATCTTCCCTTCATTGGCTTGCGTGGTGATGAGAAAGAAAAAAATGACCCATTAAATTATGACGGCTGCAGCCGGAGGACCTCATCCAGTAGTGGATTGATCATGTTTGACAGTGTTGGATGATGGCGATGATGACTATGATGATGAAAGACACACGTGCCCTACGTGCGTCGCCGCATGTGCTTTTGCACACGTGGCGCTGATGGACCATGTTGCTTTGCGTTCCCCTGTCAATCTCCCTCCTCACCCTCCACCATGCTCATGGCTGCTCCACCATGACCACCAACAATCGACCACCACCAACCAACCAACAACATCAAACCCACACTTAGGAGAGGAAGGTACAAGAGTGGTGTAACGCGTGACTGCGCGTGCGAGACGTTGCTTTACCCCGGTGATCTCACTGTGTAACAAAATATGTTTTTTGTTCCTGGGTAGTAAGTGTTATTTTCTAATTGTTATGCATCAAAAGTATAGAAAATGGCTATTATTCCCCAAAAACTTTGCTTTTGTGACCAGGACAGTGATATTTTGAAATCGACCTATTTTCAATGAGAAAACGTGGTGTGCATTTGTATCATTCCTTCACATAAAGTCCTCGTCACAAAAGCAAAGTTTGTGGGGAATAATAGCCATTTTATATACTTTTTAGGCATAGGCAATTACAAAATAACACTTACTACCCAGCAACAAAAATCGTGTTACAGAGTGATTGCAAGGCCCGCGGGCCACTGGCTGCTCCTGGTCGCCTTTAGTGCGGCCTCCGACAATACGCAACATGTGACCGAATCGAGTTACATCGAAACCAGCATCTTTATTTAGACTGGAGGAATCCGATGAGCTTCGAATATTTTTTTTGTTCGCAATTTGTCTTTGCACAATAAGAGCCCTTATACCCCGACTCAATGTGCATGTTTACGCAAATCGAACAAAAACAAAACTACAACTAAACCTATGACCAAATCACCCCGGTGTCTGCCCGGTCTTGTCAGACGCTAAGCAGGTTTCAGCCTGGCCTGCACTCGTGTAGGCTGCTGTGGGGATAGGTTGTCAGCAGAGGGCAGTGTAGCAAAGTCCACACTTGTTGCTCTGCACTATGCTTCAACGTCTATGCTCTCTTACGCCTTACACCAATGACCAACGTGGTGAAGTATGGTCAAATAACCCCCACGACCGTGCACGGCGTGTGTATGAGGGGGGGGTGGCATCCAGCAGTGGATAGACAACGGATCTGTGCGTACTTACACGAGTAAACACACGGGGCCAACACGCACGCATGAATATACTATGGATGACTGGATTTCAGATGTGCAGGTGTAAATGACACGATGCGATAATTGAATGACGCGGTGACGTCACTTTTCACGGGGGGGGGGGCGCACGTGGCGTCATTTGTGACGCGTAAGTGCCCTGTGTCGTCACGCTTTCGGATCAATCAAAAGCAAAAGCTCTTTTTCTCGGATCACCCGACACTTCGTGTCTGGGTGCGATGTTTTGGATTTATTCGAGAATTGGGAACACATCCCTAATGTAAACATACATACGGCTACACCCTTTTCCATTGTCATTGGTTTGCCTACAGCCATGACCGTGAGCCTCCTGATATTGTAGACTGTAATGCCACGATGGCGAGATGTTAAATACCTCGCCTGGTATACAGGAGGTCGTGGGTTCCATTCCGACCCTGACGCCTGCTGTATATTTGGAGTTTGCGTGCCTCTCTCCCCGTGGTCGCGTGGATTTTTCTCCGGGTCCTCCGGTTTTTCTCTCCACATTTAGAATCAACGTCACGCGTTTAGAGCATTTGGCTGCTATGCATTTCCACGTGATATGCCACTTCGTTGAGCTACAATTTGTGACCGTGTCGCTTATGAAAAAGAGCTGTATAGCACAGTGGGCCTTACCTGGTAAAATTAAAGTTTGTTTTGTTTGTTTGATAGTACGTGGTATAAGAATTGCGCTTCAGTTAACGTTCACAAGCCAGATGTAAGGGCAGGTCACTGGGCAGTGGCGTAGCATGGTTGGCATGGGCCCTACTGCAGGGTATGAATGGGGTCCCTCCACAGTACAACTTCGCCGTTCTTCAGTCGCCAGGCACGCGGTGCAATTGCACTGCCTACACGCTCGGGGGCCGTCCATAAATGACGTCACGCACCTAGGGGGGGCGGGGTTCAGACATTTGTGACGATGTGTGACGAGGGGGGTGGGGTTTGAGAAATGTGACGTCACATCAAAATGCGCTACTTTAAATAAATGTAGATAACACGTTCTACTTAATTAAATATACTTTTTAATACATGTTTTATCCTACAACATCAGAGTGCAGCGCCACATTAAATACGCAATACAATGACAATAGTTTAAAGCGATTCGAAGCATGTTTTATTTTCAAAATGGAAATATGGTTTGGGGGGGGGCAGAGCTTTGTGACGTCATATTTGTGGGGGGGGTCTGACTTTTTGTGACGCCGTGTGACTATGCCGCTGTAGCCTAACAGCAGCCCATGCTGGAAATTGCAATCTAATGTTTCATGTTTTCTCTCAATCTCTTGCACCCTCCCTGGCTGACAAAAGGAAAGCCCAAGCAAAAGTAAGTTGAAGTAATATTATTGCATACGGTTGTATCACGCGGTCTTATCGCATGTGCCTTTTGGGCAAATTTACCGACGGCAAAATCACCATAAATGCGCCTGATCTCGTCGTACTTCGCTAAGCAGGATTGAGCTCGGTCATTGCTGGAATGGGTGACCACTGCCAGGGCTAGCCAGGTGCTCTAGACACAGGGCTGTGACATGGCCAGGAGATGGCAGTGTTGAGTGTCACCGCCCTCGTATGCGTGGTGGGTTTTCTCCGGGTTTTCCGGTTTTTTTCCCGAATGCCAAACACTCGTTCATGGAATTGGCCATAAGTTCCAATACGAGACTCTCCCACAAAACAGTCTTGAGACCCAGTGAGGCTTTCCTGGGTAAATTATTGGCATTACTATAATGATGGTGTTTATCTTATGACCCTCTGCAAACACTTGAACCGCACCCAACAGACATGATCGATATGAACTCAATGATCGATAGGAATTTACCAAGTTCATGTGAATACCATACAGATGTACTTTCTGCCATTTAGTTGACTTTTCAACCCACCCAACAGACATGATCGATATGAACTCAATGATCGATAGGAATTTACCTGGTTCATGTGAATTCCATACAGATGTACTTTCTGCCATTTAGTTGACTTTTCAACCCACATATGCAGGGTCCGATAAGTAAGATTGTTTTCCTGCTCGGAGTATTTGAGGGTGAGTGCTCAAGTCTGGCATTGAACATCGTAAATCCCAAGTTGATCTTTTTCAGAATGATAATGGCGTGGCTTCTGTGGGTGTCGGTGGACGCTCGGGTTTATCGTGAACATTTCTCCCGTTACAGGTTTGTTGTGCCCCAGATCGTCGCTCCCAAAATCCCAGATGGAGAGAGGGTGGACTTTGATGTAAGTTGCCCAACTGTCCGAATCTCTCGCATCTCTTCCTCTCTCTCTGCTATGCAATACGAGAACAATGTGGATTTACGAATGGTTTAAAACACGCCGTACAGAGGCAGCCGACGATTTGATTTTATCGACAGAGACAGATTCAGATGTCTGCAGCCTGGAATTCAGGTACTGGTAGGGAGTTGACAGCACCGATGGCTTGGAAAGGGGAGGTTCAGCCTATGGGGAGAGAGCAGAAGTGAACGAGTATCGTCCCGCTGAGCGAAAGCTGACTGGGGGATTCGACAGAAAGTTTTGATTGATGGAGGATCGTACGTGGAGGGGAGTAGAGAGAGAGAGAGAGATGAGGGGGGAAAGATAGGAGAGTACGAGGAGAGCAGCAGAGTGAGAGATTGGGCATTGTTGAGTCCACGGAGGATCATGAAGATGGTGATATCTTGAAATTGATCCGGGATCGGGTTGGGAGCCAGTGGAGAGATTGGAATATTGGGGTAATGTGGTCCTTATTATATGTGTAAGTTAAGATTATGGAAGATACAGTTTTTATCATCTGGAGTTTGGAGGTGATGGATTTCAGAAAAAAACGTAGAGGAGAGTGCTCCATCGGTCGAGTTGGGAGTTATTGAAGACATGGATGAGGGTGTGAGGTAAATAAATGGCTGATGTGGGAGACGCTGTGGACGTGGAGATACGAGGCTATGCAGAGTAGAGATGCCTTGTCAGATCAACGACGGCTCCCAGTCCTCGCACACGCTCATCACCAGTGCCATGTCAGAGTTCAGGAGGAGCAAACGCATATTTCAAAAGGCACCCCCGGGTTTCTGGTCATGCCGTGCACGGCGGCTCGGGACGACTGAACACATTCGTCTGCCCCCGACCTCCCCCCACCATCTCCACCCGACCGCAGGACATCCATCGCAAGCGTCTGGAGAAGGACTTCATGGAGCTGCAGGGTCTGATCGACTCGCACTTCGACAACAGGAAGCAGGAGGAAGAGGAACTCATCGCCCTCAAGGAGAGAATCGTAAGGACAGCCATCAGCCATCGGCGACCGTTTTGATTTGTAAACACAGCCTGGCATTGCAGCTGTGAGGAGAGTCGTGGTGGGGTCATGCAGGATCGCTTACCTAGACGGTGTTTCGGCCTACTCTTTCAACGCAGCCCAGGCATCTTGGTGGCAGTACCCACAGCGCATAGTACCCCACCACACGTTACCTGCCAATCGACTGTGGTGCATGCATTTATGATGCTGTATGGGCAGAGGCGGGTAGGATTTAATCAACTTGGACCATTGTTTCGACTGTCGTGCCAGAAGATTGAGTTGTACCCACGACCTCTGGAGTGCAAGTCCAGTGTACTAACCATGACACCGATGGTAGCATTACAATTAGTTATGGGGGAGGGCACTCTCCTTGCCTCTTGGGTTCTCGCCTGGTTGAATTGAACTATAAACTAAACTTGTATTTTTACCAGGTAAGGCCCACTGAGCTATGGTAGCTTTTTACAGAAGCGACCTGGCCACAAAATTATAGCTCGACGAATTGGCTTATCATGTGGAAATTTACAGCAGCCAAATTTTCTAAACGCATGTTGATTCTAAATGTGGAGAGAAAAAGCGGACGACCCGGAGAAAAATCCATGTGACCACCGGGAGACATGCAAACTCCAAATATACAGGTGTCAGGTTCTGGATCGAACCCGCAACCACCTGTATACTAGGCAAGGTAGTTAACCTCTCGCCACCGTGGCACCCAATTAAATAAACTTGAACCCTGAGTTACTGTTCTAAACTGTATAACCTCTTGCCCCCGTGTCACCACCACCACTGTTGACGCCACCTCAACTCGGCGGCCCTCATCCTAATGTCGTCTCCTCCTGCAGGAGAAGCGCAGAACCGAGCGCTCGGATCAGCAGAGAATCCGCACCGAGAAGGACAAGGAGCGCCAGGCCCGCATTGCTGTGAGCAACCGCACGGTTCAACCGGCCATGGTGGGGTGGCCATCTTGGTTTCCCTCACAACAACGACGACCATTTTAATTTTACAAGAGTCGATAATCGCAAAAGCACATTAAGACTCTTCATAAAATCACGTTAGGGTAGAAGTATGGTTGACAGCTGTCCTGATTTTGCTAAAATCGTCCTCTGGTACTGGGAAAATCTACAAGTCTTCTGCGGAACATTAAAAGTCACAGTTTTTATCAGTAGGATAATAATAATAATACACCACTCATGACATTTAGTTTTCCGCTTTTCTGGAATTGTGGGATATTCTTCTTCTCAATAAATATCAGACATGCTTTGTATCCTAGTAGGTCACAACTAAAAGAATGTAAATACAAGCGTCTCCTACCCCGAATGAGAAACAAAAGTTGCCGGAGCAAGGTGGCTGCTCTGTCCGTTCACGCAGGACGAGAAGGCTCGCAAGGAGGAGGACAGGGCGAGGAAGATGGCAGAGGATGACATCATGAAGAAGAAGGCCCTGTCCAACATGGGAGCGGCGTACGGTGGCTACCTGCAGAAGGCAAGTTCACTCACAGGCTCACAGCCAACCAAATACACAGATCCCCCGTGTAGCCTTAACAGACTTTTGGGACGAATGCTGCTAGCGAGCAGCACCTACGAAGGGCCGGCACAGTGCACGAGGGGGGTGGGTGGTCAGCATCATGCCCGGCCGCCTTTGTCTCCCCAGTGGCGATGTTTATACACCGCAACAAGTACTCATTTGAGGCTGAGTCGACCGAGGTGAGGCCCAGAACCGGTTCAGATAATCGTCACTGGTGTTGGTGGCCATGAGCGAGATTCGAACTCGGGTTGCTGCGTTTGTAGCGCAGTGCGGTAATTACTACACTACCACTCCCCACAGCTGCCACCACCACCACAACCGGTGCCTCATACAAAAATACCCATCACATTAACTTTGGTTGGACACCTCATTTGGCAAAGTTCCAGCTCTGAAAATTTTAAACGTAAGTTTCACTCTCACACGATGAACATTAACCTCTGTAGCGGGGCAGGTGGGTGGGAAAGTGCTGCTCTACTTCATCGTGGGGACCACAGTTGACTTGACAAAATCTCAGAGGTAGTTCTGTGATATCTGTTTTCGTGGGCCGTTTTCTCATACAAAGGTTTGCACATCTCTGTCAGAGATCTGAATGCATACTCCGTCTCAGGATATGGCACCAATAGCATAACCAGGGTATAATTGGGAAAAATAAAAAAAATGCATTCACAAATAACATGGTTATTGCAAACACAAGCTTCCGTACCGATTACCCCATTTCCACTGGCACGTCCAAGCCACGCCAGCTTACGGCCCTCACGGTAGCGGGTGGCTTTCCACTGGCTATTTTCAGAGCTGTGCCAGAACCTGACTGCGAAACTCTGGCCTCAAAAGACATCGGAATCGGGCCCAAAGTCAAGCAGGGTCAGGGGTAATAATTAGCATCGTGCGTCACGTCAATCAGTGTGCTCGAACCTGCGATGCTGACTTCGCGCGTTCGTTCCGTGCAACGTTGGCAGCACGGCGCGAGTTCTGCAGTGGACAAAAAAAACCTGCGGCGTGCTTAGCTGGCCTGGCCTGGCACGGCCCCGTGTGGCTGGGTTGTACAGGGACGGAAAAGGGAGTGCACACGTGAACCAAAGTGTCGGTGGTGCCCCCCCCCCCCCCCCCCCCGCAGGCGGAGAAGGGCCGCGGTAAGAAGCAGACGGAGCGGGAGAAGAAAAAGAAGATCCTGGCTGACCGACGCAAGCCGCTCAACATCGACCACCTGGGAGAGGACAAACTCAAGTGAGGCCAAACAACGGCGCGACGACTTCGCAGTCACTTTCACGTCGAATGTCAAGCCTCAGGACGAGATGTCGCATGGCGCGTGTGACACCTGACGTCACACGTAATGACATCATGGGAGGTGGGGTCGCCGGTTTTCGGCTGCCAGGGTGCAAACGCCCATTCTGAATAATTTTAGCACTGGTTTTTATGTCTCCAACTTTTGGGAAAATCTTGGCATAACGTGGCTGGATTTTTTTGTACGGCAAGCCCATAATTGAAACACAACTCATGCCAAAGTTTAATTTGCATATTGATTGTCTTTATGAGGATTACCGTGTCCCCCCTGTCACAGACAGATGAACGGAGGATAGAGAGAGCGAATGAATGAACCTTTCGACCGGCCGTGAAAAGCATTAAAAAGACGATGGTTATAATAGAATACAATACAATTTGCATTTCTATAACATCTCTATTCCAGTCACATCCCCAGACAATTTACATACAAATACAAATTGAGGAGGGGGGGAAGATTTGTTGTGGGACTCAGAGATGTGAGCGGTGACATCGCCAACGCGTCGCAAACACGTCACCAACGCGCACTTGCCCGCCCGCGCCAACCAGCAAAACTTTCATTTAACAAAAATATAGTTTGATATTCAAACGGATCAGTTTAACACGTAGTGGGCTTTCACGACCAATACCATCCATAATGCAGTTTTTTGGGGTTAGATCGTGTAAATATATAAATGTCGTTACTCCCGCCACCACCTGACACAGCCAATTAGTAAGGGTTGTCACGTAAACAGAACGTGCCAATTCGTTACTAGTACAGCGCACCGGTGTGTTGGAGAGCAAATCCACACTCAGTGCTCAGATTGTAAATGTTGTGGATTTGTGGATTAAAACTGATGACGATCGACTGTCTACTCTGTTAACAGGGAGAAGGCCAAAGAGCTGTGGCAGTGGCTCTACGATCTGGAGTCGGAGAAGTTTGACCTGCAGGAGAAGCTCAAGAGACAGAAATACGACGTACGTAATACACACTGCACGCACGCACACGGACATGCGCGCTCACACATACATGAACATACATGGGCATGCGGACATGGACGTATGCAAAGACACGCGTGCACCGACACATGTACATCTGTAGTGGGTTCAACTGAGTCGCACACGTAGACTCGGAGGAAGCTCATTTATTACTTCAACACAACGGGGTAACTTTACCCCTTAACAAGACAATGACCTAGGGTGGTGACCACCCCGGCTAATTACACATGTTACATGATAACGATCAACTTCGGATCGGGACCAACAGCATACTGCCCGGGTCCACGTGCTGGAAGACTTGAAGATCGGAGATCGTAGATGATGGGATTCTTCCCCGGGACGGACAGCCAAGAACCCTCTTGGGACTCGGCTTTTATTCTCTCCGGCGTGGCCGACTCCGCCCCTGGCCACGCCCCTTTTCCAGAATCTTCACGAAGAACCTCGGTTCCCATCACGTGACCCTCACAGCCCCCTCTGTCATTCTAACCGGTCACGTGTTCTCTCGGGTCAACTCGGCTGTCATGGCCTTACCCGACTTTCCCTTCAGGTCGACACAGCCCGTGCCCTCTAGGGCCGGTACTGCACCTACAGCCTGGTGACATCCAGCGATGTCACTCCACATGTACATACTTACACAGACAAATAATACACATGCACACAAACACTCACACAATTTTAATTACACAGGATTCAAGCACAATGACATTTCAAGATACGCATAGATGTATGTACATATACACATATATACAGACACACACACGTGCACATGTACAAACACACACGCCACAAACACATATACTGTATGCTCATACACACTTGGACATGCGTACACGCAAGCATGCATAAACATACTTGCACACGCGTGCACAACATGCACACACAAAGGTCTTGTCATGTCACCCGAGTGCATTCATTAAGATAAATTGTCGTCTTTGTTGATGTATGCATTACTTGTATACACATACACATTGTTGTTATGTGTATGCATCTCACCGGGTGACACATTGGTCAAAGCAAGCAGCCCTTAATCTCACAACGCGAGTTGCAATCCCAGTTAGCGGTCCACTCTGTCCTTCATCTCTTTGAGGCCGATAAAATATTATATCTCTGTGTGTGGAACTTGTGGATATACTCATCTCTGCCATAGGAATGTGGAATTTCCACGGTTGGCTCAGGGCTGTAAACAAGAGATGAATCTAACCACATGCTGCTTTGAGCCAAAAACCCACTGTGATGTTTTTGTTTATGGGTTGAAACTTCAATCAGATCGCACATGATCACAGCACCTCTTTCACAATGCTCGCCCATCTAAGCACTATCCAGGCTCAATCCCTGCTTAACTTGCGAGATTTGACACATGCGGGGTGACTTAATCATCGGCACTCGAGTTTGGCACAGCTCTCAATGTATCCCTTTTGTTGAGCGTGGCGCAGTGGTAACACGTGTGCGTGTAGTAGGTATTCTCCCCTTGCTCTGTTTGCATGGGTTTCCCCTCGGGTGACCGTGTTTCCTCCCATAGTTTAAGAAAACACACACTCTAACTGATGTTGGTCAAACATCCAATGCTGAAAATGTACCCGCAAATGACTCACGTGGGATTATACGCAGCAGAAACATCACGCACTCTCCTGGGAAAACGTGTCAGGACTTCTGAAAAAAGAGTCTTGAGACTCGGTGAGGCTTCTTCGGGTAAACAAGCGGAAGAATCATTTAATTGGCTCGACCGAGACAGATGACTATGCCTGGCTGCAATGGCCCTCTGTCCACCGACATGTGAAGCACATAACGTGTTTATCTCTGAAAGAGGAATGATTCACATCCACCAAGTGTGCGACGATAAATCACGCGCTCAGCGATCTGGCTCCCATGTTAGCGGCTCCCGACGAAATAATGACCATTAATACTCAGAAATAAAAAAAAACCACTCGTTATTGTACTTGGTCTAACATCCCAATGCGGGATCATCGTGACCGGAGGTTTGGGATTATCAGTGAAGTCAACACAATTCCATGTGGATATTATTAATGGCTAAATGCAACTTCATCTCAATATGGTGGACACAATAATGGGATCTGGATGACTGGAAGCTCCGAAAAGAGAAGTATATATTTTTGTTATTGAAGAAAAAAATATATTTTTCAAGGTAAGGCACAATTGCTAACATTTCATCGAGAAAGCCATAGGCAGAGGAGCCAGGCTTTCGACAGGCCTCATCAAAATGTCACGAAGCTGAAATGTGCATATGTGGGCATAACTAAGCCTTTTTGAATTATGTGTGTGCATAATCTTACAAAAACGAAAACATAACGTGGGAACGATAGCTGTGCCTAATTTTGGATTATAAACGGATAACACTTTGCAGGAAAAACAATGTATTTGTTCTCAGGCAGCTCCCATTATACAACTCATGAAGGAAACAAGGTTTGATGTATGTTGAGAAACGGCCTCATCCTTCCTCACAAGAGTTTCTCATCCCTGGCCTGGGATGTAATATCGCCACGAGATTTCTTAAAGCAGCACATCCCAGACTGCAGTGCTCTTGCTCCTACTTCTCAGCGGAGTTTTACATTTACCGGTTGCCGTGCGACACGGTGGGGTGGTGGTGTCAGTGGTGAGCGCACCGAACTATGAATCTGGCCAACAGAGTTCGATTCCCGCCCATGGCCAACATCGGTGGCGAGTGATATCCGAACTTGTCCTGGGCACACTCGTAAATTTGGGTTTGGGGCTGACCAGCGCGGTGAAGTATAACCAACCCCTTATGACCGAGAGACACGAGGAGGGCCTTTATCCAGCAGTGATTGAACAAAGGACTGTAAATGATTTAACACGTGTGCTTTTCTGGTGACCTTACATTTAAATGAGCATTTATATATATGTTTTGTAAAAATGCTATAATCATGAATATTGAAGTTTAGGATGTGGTGCCTAAAGTGAAACAGCAGCAGCAGCAACAACAATGAAGTGGACATGCATTCGTGAATATAACCTTCTCTCCCGTTGCAACAATGTTCCTCCCCAACAGATCAATACGCTGACTCATCGTTGCGATGAGCTGTCAAAGTAGTAAGTACCGTGCCACGTCCACGTGTCAGTGATGGCGTGTCCAGGCATGATGCGACATCACGAGCCTCGTCTGCATGCGGAACAACGCGACTTTCATTTTCATTTAAATTGCCCACGTGCATGCTCGTGATGAGCAACCATCACGCCACGCCAGCGGTGACGGGACAGACACAGAGAGGGTGCAAGCGATCACGCCAAGTGAAAGCTTGCCACAAAACAAATCTGTGACGCAAGCTCCGATTTGTTTTGGATGCCTGGGTATTGACTGCGGCGGCGACAACAACAACAACATCAACAAAATCCCATCTCTTTGCCTTGAGGATTGCACAGGTAAGAGCTTTGTCTCGGCGGCAGGGTAAGTAGAACGCGTCTCAACGCTTGTTGAGACGAGACACAGAGAAGAAGATCCAAAGGCCGGCGAGGACCCGTTGGAGGAGTTCCGGCCAACAATCCCCCTCCTGCCGTCTCACGCCGAGAGCGAACACGGCGAACTTAACACGCGGCGAAAATATGTGCGCGCACATTTTGTGTTGTTGGTTACAGATTAATTTGCTCAGAGCCAGAATCAGCGAGCATGAGAAGTTGTAAGTAGCGGAGCAGCAGTCTGCCAGCATCACACCTCTCCCTCCCTGCAGCACACGATCCGTATCCCCCCCCAGACCCCCCCCAACATTGTTCCTTAACGAACACAAACGATCCCCCCAACCCACCCCCCTTCCCGTTAACGAACTGTTCTCGGTCCCCCAATTAACGATCAAACAGATTGAAGCTGTCTTGCAGTGATTTTTCTCAGTTATATTTGTAGTGTTTCCCCCCCTCCCTCCCGGAATTATCCTACTCATGATGTACTTCCACTACCACTTTTCCCTCTGCAGTTTTTAATACGAGTCTGATTAGTACGGCTACATTAATGACGGCTTACGTTTGAATGAGTCCTTTTATACTTTGCTGTACAATTGCGCGCCTTCGTACTTTCATATTTATCCCTGCCCCTCCGTATTAATGCATTCCAGAAAAGCAATACGATTTAATGTCCGCGGAGTCTTTTTTTCTTTCCACCGTCTTCTCTCGACTCAAGCCGATTTATCCTTCACCGACACTCAAAATCTTCCGTGCAGTTAACAAAGAGAAATCCTCCGCTAACGATCACTCGGCGAAACTGCGAACCCCTTTTTTGACAAATCGATCAGCAAAAATTTTTTTAATTTGATAAGACAGTCGCCGCTACGTGTGAGCGCCAACACGTGCCTACCCAGGTAAGTCAACTGTGCATCCACTCGTTGTAGCGTACGTGACCTACGGGCCTGAAAATAGTTGATTTTTACTTTTAAACTAAAGCCCGGAGGACGACTTTAGTCCCAGGAGGCCCAACATCGCACAGTCTGCAAAGGTCATATCACGTGGGGCAACGTTGCCTCGACGGCCATCGACGTTACCCGACACGCACGTGGCGCGCTAAGTGGAAGCGACGCCTTCGCTGGGCCAGCGACGTTTGTCCGCGCGCGTGCAACTTTGTACTTACAGAAACGCGTGGCTAAGGCATGGTTTGATTCCATTGAGTTTGTGTGCCTTTAAAAAAAATCTCCACGTGAGATTACAAAGGGTGTTTTGTTGAATTAAATTGACGATTTTTTTTTATTTACGAGTCCTTGCAACCCATGCATACTACGTTTAAGCACTAATGAGTCGACACCGTTACTAATGATGTGGTGTGTTGTGGGTTTGACTAACACGAAACATTGTATGTGGTTTTCACAACGTTTAATTATATCATCTATATTGGACTTTTCCATGCCACACATTTCGTTACTGTTTTATAACAAAGACACAATAGACAGTAAAATGTTATTTTATAGCAAATGCAATTTTAATCGGTAAACAAACTAGCCTCACGTTGAAAGAAAAGCTTACATTTTGCATCATGTGAAAATATATTAGCATAGCCAATTGTGCGGGTAAACATCAACAGACTGGTGATCTCTGCACGGTCAAATCACCGTGAGCCCCAACACGTTAGAGTGGCGACTGATTGCTAAATAGTCACCACCACCGATCCGCAAATCTGACGCACAGGTAGCTCAAGTGGTCGCGTGTGTAAAATCCCATTACAGGTGCTCAGCACACCCCCATCGCCTACGTTTATGAAAACACGCAAAACGTGGAATTGTAAATATCCAAAAGCAGGGCACGCCTGCAAAATAAAACCAATAAACCTGTACGTCTCCACGTAAAAACAACAATCTTATAGTCCACCAGCCCTTGTGGACTTACCGAGCAGAATTTGTTCAGACAAGTCAACCCTTCTGGGCCGGGTTTAAATCTTTTGTGGGTCTCATCAGCAGCGTTGAGTCTTGTTGAACAAATGTGATGCACTGCCAGTCGTTCCTGACAAGCGCGCCACACCTCCCGTAAGAGCGCACTGAAACTCGACGCAACATTCCCGATTAAACAACACAACGCTAAAAAATCGGTCCATTCTGCAGCGCGAGAACAATAACTCTGCGAGCGGTAATCGTGTTAGTAAAAGACTAATAACCACGGAGAACCGCGCTCTCACCCACCGCACATGATTTCACGTGAGGGCCGAACACGCAGCAAAGACAAAGACCCCCCCGGGTAGCCTTAACCGACTGTTGGGGCAAGTGCTGTTAGCGAGCACCCACGAAGGCCGGAACGGCACACGAGCAGAACACGCGGCGCGCACACACAGACACACAGTGGTCCTGACCGATGCCTCCCCCCCTCCCCTCCACCACCACCACCCCCTTCCGTGGCCCTGCAGCAGCAAGAAAGGAACGAAAGGGAAGAAAGTCGGCGGCCGCTGGAAGTAAGCGGCGCGCCCTGGAGCAGCGGCCCGGCCGGAGGCAGCGGAGGTGGCATCGGCAGCGAGCCGCCTCACCAACAACTTACAACGGCTCGACATCTGTCCACCGTCACAGCAGTCGCCCGAAAAAACAAAACCACAACAACAATAACAACAAAAAACGAAGGAAAATCCGAGGCAGAAAGAAGAGCCGGAAGAAACCACCGCGGCGTTTTCGTCCTTTGCCTTCACCTGCCCGGGGGCTGACCCACCTCACGCCACCACCATCACCACCACGTGCTCTATCGTCACAAACACCATTTTTCTTCTTCTTGGTTATTTCGGTAAAGTCACGTAGAAGGGAAATAAAATAATAAAAATAAAACATAATCAAATATTTGTTATTATTTTTATTATTTTATTATTTCCCTTCTACGTGACTTTACCGAAAGAACCAAGAAGATGAATCCACGCAGTGACGAAAGCTTTAAATCGAAACACCATTTTATTTAAACGCGCTGTGTGGACACCCGGCGCGGTAACGCTTGCGGGGCTTTGTACGCCACGCCGCTCATCGATCGTGAGGTCTCGCAAATGTAGATAAACGCAAAGTAAAACTTTTATTCTTCCCTCATCCCACTGCAGTTCTTTTTTTTTCTGCTAGGTGTTGGCTTGAATAGGATTAATAAAACTGTTACTATTCAAAGTGAGAACAACCCGTCTGTTTTTAATGGCGAGACGATCAGCAGTCAGCCTTGTCTGTTCCCGCACCTCCCATGAGCACATTTGGCTACGCACATACATCCGTCATGCATGATACACTACACCACGGGCAGTTCACTCTTGGTTAAAATTAACTAATTAAGATAAAGAGCTTCACAGCTCAACTGGCCTTAGCAAAAACAAAGTTACGTGTATTCATGTATTATATTCGCATAATCCGCACTATTGTTTGTGGACTCCAGTCCCCGTGTCAATTGCCGTACGTTCCATTCACATCCAATTACGCCAATGCACACCGCAAGCACCGGATGATCGGTCATCACAGCAAGCTGTACGGTGGGGGTAGGGCAGTCACGACGAACAGATTTGAGAAACTCTCCTCCACAACACCATTGGAACCTCATTTGCCAGTAAAAAATATGATAATTGTTTTCTTACCCTTCTATCTGGCAACAAAACTGACACCTTTTTTGTTCCTCCACAAGTTACAATTTTAAAACGAGAAAATAACTTGCTTTGCAACGGTGTGTTAAAAGTGTATACAATGTCTAGCATCAATGCAGAATTATCTAAAAAAACGTGCGCACATTATACAAATCATCAACACTTAAGACAATCATCCACCTTAACGTTTCACAATTTTAAAAACCACATTAATCCTCCCCACTTTCAATTGTACATTGCAGTTACAATCACTCACACTATAAAAGGGACAATTGGCACATTACGATTGGCTCAAAAACTACACGATCTCATCATCAAATATTTTTGCGCGCAAAATTGATTTTGTGTATGTTGCACGCAACGTGTTCAAATGATTCCTGCAGCGACGAGTGGCCGCTATATTCAACACAATCATTCCACCCTTATTTGCTTACAAGCTTCCCCCGAGTTGGGCAACTGCTGGTGGCCTCGATTGAGAACGAAACCATCGTCCCTACAACGGGAAATGTTACCCTGGCAATGGGAGCATCACGCATTTAGACGGCAATACCACCCCCCCCCCCCCCCCCCGTCAAAATACACAGCTATGGTTGGCACCACCACATTACAAGGAGGGGGGTGTAAATGACATCGTGACATGCTGGGTGCACGGGGATGCGGGGCTAAGGATGAGGACCGAGGTGACGTCTTAAGACGTTGAGCGGCCAACGCATCGGCATTATCTGCATGGAGGAGCTGCGGCTGAGGGGGGATAGGTCAAGCGGAGGCTTGGGGTTAACGAGCGAATGAAACGGTTTCAAATCGCTCCTGCCGATCGCAACCGTTTAACCCAGGGATCAGCAACCTGCGGCTCTTTAAGGAGCGCTCTGCGGCGTTATTCATTAAGGACCACTGTCTAGTAATCACCACATTGCATTGCGGCTCTTGAATTATTGCGTTTTGTTTTTACCGAATTCGAAAAAAAAAGACTTGTTATTTTGGGTTGCCGAACCAGTGGTTTGACCAAATCCATCAAGTACATCGCATCTCTCGATCGAGCGGCGAGCGCACTGTGCTATGACCCCAGCGACCGCACACAGTTCGCAGCCACTGCGAACAACAGTGAGGAGCAAGCAATATCTCAACCAGGGCACACCACAAACACCAAACTGCACTTGAGCAGCATGGTAGGTGAGATATTGTCAAGCAATATCCTCCATGACCAAACGGGTGTCGGAAGGCCTACAGCCAGCAGTTGATAGATAAAGGGGTGTGTGTATATATACACACACAAAGGAATATACACACACTTATGTCAAATTAATCCACTCGACCTGTATCCACAGGGATTTTGTGGGGGGGGGGGGGGGATGTGAAGTCTATTTTGCACCACCAAGGCTGCCAACTGCAGGCCCGCCCCCCCTACCCACCACTTTGGCACCGCTCAAGCTCACAACATCACCCCCCCCCTCCACCATCCCTTGCCACTGCCACTTCATCACATGGCTGCTCTTGTGCAGTGGCTAAAGCCAGACGAGCCATTGGTGGGCGCGATGCTCTGAGCCAGTTAACAGTGACGTTCCTCCAAGGTGATTGGCTCATACCAAGACCACGTGTAAATACACCTCGATGCACGGCCAGAACGTGGGTTGTCCTATCAGCAGTGACTAAATTAAGCCTTATGCGCTAGGTACATGTAGGCTTTCTCCAGGCAGTCGTGTATCAGTTTGGCCGAGTATATTCAGTTTGGCTTGTCATGCGATGAACGTCGCTCTCATGCGGCAGGTCAGACAGAAAAGTGCTGCCTCCTGCTGTATGGACCAAATTTCATTTGAAGGGACATCAGAGGTAGCTCTGCGAAAGCCACTTCCATGGGCCATTCTCTAACGCACGAAATCAACTAAACGAGCTGTAAACGACCACGATGTACAGTTTTGTCTTCCGTCTCTAAGTGGAAAGATGACACGTGACAGAAACGCGCAGCTGCAGAGGGACTCCTCCGTACAGCCTGACCCGCCAGCAAACCTGCCCAGCCCTCGGCGACGTTGAAAACAGAACTGGGAGAACAGCCACAGCGTAGCAATTCTCTGGAGGAAGTGCATATCATTTCCTTCTTGCAAGTTTGGAAATTACTCTACTGCTAATTCAGCACATGATTTGGCACGTCAGTTAGTAAAGGCTCTTAATATGAATATTGTTTGTAAGTTGTTACATTTGTTAGTAATGCTGATGCATTTTTGGCACTTGAATTGAAACCAATGTGCAATTCCAAACCCAACAACCAAGAATGCAGATTCAAAAGTTACTTCTCGATAATTCGTGGGTAGATTAATAATACTTTCATTTTATGGAGTGCCATTCATGCTAATAGCATCCCATAACACTGTACATTAATTATATATAAGGACCAAATCCTTTCTACAGCCACTACGAAGCAAGTAAAAATCCTACTACCAAGCAAAATGTTCAATGAATAAACACATTTAGAAATGGCACCAAAACAAAAAAGCCACGAAAAAAAGAGTTATCACAACAAAGAAATTAATCAAACAGGTCTCCACATCCCAGACCACAATCACCAACTTCCAAACCAAGCCAGGAAACCTTCACAGGCGGTGCGGAGGAGTGCCAAAAAGTTGCGGGTTACGAATGAACAGTGCTTGCGAAAAATAAATAAAATATCTTCATGCACATTGGTTTAATTATAAGTTGCTCCTAACTCATAGAGGGGCAGTGGCTCATTGAACACGTGACCACAAACACAAGTAAAACAAATACATTTTAAGAAATAATAAAAAATACAAGCCATAAGACACATTGTACGTCTTCAGCCCCAATCTACGTAGGTAAACATCAAACATGTTAAGATAACCATGCACCAGAGTTGGCTGTATTCTGTAAATGGAGCCTACATTTCAAATTACGCATTCACATTTCTTCCCCATTACATTTTCTCCCATTGCAATGACCGAAATACACACACATGGCTGTCCATGACAATTTCCACTGCATCACTCGTACAGAAGAAATGACAAGTAACTCACATGCGAGATGCCAGATGGAAAGAGAGAGTGAGATTCAGATTGGTATGGATGCAAGGAAAACCAAGCCAATCCCAAATGAATGAGCATATTGTTGGTCCGATTCCCAACACTAGAAATCTAGACTGGGACCTGTCGTCTTGTTGACATGACGAGTAGTGCACACGACGATCGTGATGAGAGGAAACGGTCATTCACGTGAATCTTCTCCAGCGATGTCATTTTCTGCAGGAGATACCGAGCACATTCTTAGGGGCACACTACGACACGTAGCTATCAAGTTTAAACAAATCCAAATTAGTGTTATATGAACAATATCCAGATAATATTGTTTTGAAATAAAATCCAAATTTGCAATAAAATCATAATTTATAGCTCTTTCTAAATCCACTGCTGTGTAAATGCTTCCCCATGGCCTTCTGTCATGGGGCTGTTTTGGACTATACTTCACCGTACTAGTCAGTACGAGCTGCTGTCGAAGAGCCATACAGATGCCACTCACCACGGATGTTAACCATGACCTGGAATAAAATTCAACTGGCCGGGTTCTTAGTGTCTTGGAAGAAATGTTTCATGAGTCACATGTTGGTCAAGGGGGTCCAGCATTGGGCCAGATATCACTCACCAATTTTACGCAGGGCCAGGAATCAAAGTCAGGGTGCAAGGTTCACAGCGCAAAGCGCTAACCACTGCTTCACAGCTTCACCCCAACAATATTAATATTGCCCTTTGCCCAGGAAAGCCTCATTGAGTCTCAAGATTTGTCTAGGCTTTCCTCGCGACAGGATAGCGGGGCTCGTGAGCAGCACGCTGTCATCGTCACCTGGAGCTGCTCAGCAGAACGAGGTTCTGAGCAGCAGCGACGGTCGACTGCTCGTTCTGGCCCGTGATGACGTGTCGGTCGATCACCACGTGCACGGCATCCACCTCGCTGGCTGCAGGAGCAAAGACAAAGATATCCCGTATAGCCTTCACAGATTGTTGGGGAAAGTACTGTTAGCGAGCATACGCTCACGCACGGCCAATTCACCATGGCTAACACATGACGATATTGGCTGGGTGGACCAGTTGCAGAGCGATCAGCACACGAACCAAAGCACATCTCAGTTAGATTTCCGGCCACTGCTAACATCGATGTTGAATGATATCTGATCCGGTCCTGAGTTGGCTCTTCTCTTTGCCAACCCACACTACCCGGTGTGCTCAAGTATGTGTTGTATTTTCTACAGTCTGTTCTTCTATAACGTGGTAGTTGCTTTCCCGAAGAACACCGCGTTATGGAAAAATCTCGTTATGATAAATAATATATAATATAGGGTAAAGCACAGCCCGCGATAACACGTGAGATGTGCATGCAGGCTGAACAAAGACTGAGGCGCGTGGGTAGCATCCAGGATTATCCAGCAGCATCCCGCCTTGTGTAATGCTACGCCGAGGCAGCAGTACAACCGCTTATTCCTCCTCGCTCGACGAAGTTCTGTTCACTCAATCACGTTACATCCAATTCGCACCCACGTTATAAAAAATGTGTTCCCTAATACAGTCATAGCGTTATATAAAATGTACGTTATGAAAACACGTGTTATAGGAGAGCAGACTGTACATGTTATTTTAAGACCAACAGCAGCCCCACTGTGCTCTCAGCCCCTCTATTTTCCTTTCAATCACTAGCTGCCAAAACCACATGGTCAGCCTACCCCGCGCATAGCAGTGTGACGTCACAGACCTCACTTGCCTGGAAATAGTCCCAGCTCTCCTAGGTGGGATGCCCAAGTGGTTGTGGGCATGGCCTGGTGAGACTCATAAGGTGTGGCCTAATTCAGCCTCCATGGCCTTTCCAGATACAAGTGGGTAGTGTAAACTCAGCTTGTGTTGTGCATGGCTACTGGCCATGCGGTGCATTTACCGCTATAGGTGGCTCCAGATTCCTTGCAGAAGTCCTCCACAATCACAGGGAGGTTAGCAAAACCCGGTTTCCTCACCAGCTCAAACACCGACGGCTGTGTTAACAGAGACAGGAGATGATACCGGAGCACCATCAGGAAAGGTTGAGTCAAAAGGAAAGCAGTTATACTTGCTAAGCTGCATATAAATAATGACAGATAAAAGATAGCTAGATAGATGACCTTAATGTATAACCAGGAAGGAACCCATTGTACCTTGCTAAAACATGCAATCACCAGCATCAACTACGAGTCCAGAGCCATCACTGCCTACAAAACTGCTGCTACTTGTAAGCACAGGGAAAGAGTAGTGACAAAACCCTGATATAAATTGTTATCGTTCTGCAGTTTGTTAGACAAAATGAAGACCGAGTTACCCCAGTGAGGCTGTAGCCACGGAACGCCCAGCCCCTGTCCTCTTTGAGTGCACAGCACAGCCCGGCGACCCCGTGTCCCACAGCACATATGGGCTCTGGTATTGAATGATGGGTAGGCAATGCATGCATGGAACACAGAGAAAAGCCTTACAGTTTTATACAATCCAAAAACGTAAGGTAGGTAACATTTTTTCACAGCACTATGGGCTGAGAAATGCTCGGCAAGCATCTCTATCAGACATCCAACGTGAGGAGCAGTGTACCACGCACACTTTTGTTTGTGAGCGAGATGTCATTCTCACGAACATTGTGCTACATTCGTGAATGCCATGACTCTGCGTTCCTTAAGTTTCAACATGACCCTCTCGACCCGTGGGGAGAGACGAGATTCCCAATGTGGCCCACACTCGAACAGGGTTGCACACTCGCGATTTGAGATAAATGCTCGAATGGCACAAGTTGACGATTTGAGCTGGAGTTCACTTTTGACACTGCCACGAAATATCGCCATGAAGTCACAGCTACCATGTAAAATGCTCACCCGAATCCAGCCACTTACTTTTCTCAGCGACAAAATGCTGCAGGATTTGAGCCAGGTATCCGCTGTGTGCCAGGTCGCTCAAGGCGCCGAGGCTGCTGGGAAGGAAGAGGGCATTGTACCTCGCACCTGAGTACACAGCAGTAAACAGAAAAGCAATCAAATTAGGGTTTAAGTCCAAGGATAAAATGCTACCGCTAGACGCATGTGAATAACACTACATGGAATCAAAACTTTCTTCCACCAAAACCTTGTATTTCTGTGCTGTTATATTATGTGTGCTGTGATAATAATGTATGCAACTTAAAAGCCTTGACAACACTTAAAAAGATGCCAAAATGTTGGCATGCAAGTTTTGTTTGAGCAGACATTGCTCGTTGGCAGTCCTGAGACAGTGGTGGATATTATGATGGCAGCCACAAGTGTCTCCTCTATAAGACAATCCATATTGACATCCTATGGAAAATTAATGAGCCATGTTAACCCTAACACACGACCTCACAACTTGAAGCTTAGCTGCTCTCGCAATTAAGTTATATTCCAAAAAATATTCGACCTAGGAAAGGACAAGGATTGGTTCAGATACCACATGCCACTGATTTTTAGCCAAAGCCAGGAATCAAACTAGGAAGCCAGGTTCGTAGTGCATTGCACTAACTACTGCACAACCGCACTATAAAGACAAAGATCCCCCGTATAGCCTTAACATACTGTAGGGGCAGGTCCTCTTAGCGAGCACCTATGAAGGCCGGCATGGCACACGAGGGGTGGGTGGGGCAGCAACCACGCCCGGCCGCCTTTGTCTCCCTAACAGCAATATTTACATACTGCACCAGGTACTCATTTGAGGGTGAGTCGACCTAGGGGAGGCCCAGAACCAGTTCAGAAAATCATTACCGGTGTTGGCCGGGAGCGGGAATTCAACCAAAGGTCACCGGGTTCGTAGCGCAGCGTGTTAACCAGACACTGACACTCCCCCCCACTAACTTCTGCGCAACCGCACGACCCATCCCAATGAACACACACTCTATGGGTAATGCTACACGCTATGCTTAGAGGTCAATGTGTACCGTCGACGGACTCCAGGCGAAGTGGGGTGGATTGTGGTTTTGTGCAGAAGTCCTGCAGCCAACGAAGAGAAGCCTCATCCTGATGGACAAACTCTGGCAGCTTTCCCTGCGAAAGGCAAGCATGCGCCAGCCCAGACCAGAGACGCCCACAACATATGAGACACGTGCATACACATAATAAATACACAATAATGCTCTTCATCCAGGAAAGCTGCATTTGAGCCTCAAAACTGAGGGGCCAGTATCGGGATGCTTGGCCTGCATTGGAGTGCTAATTTCTAAGTGTCTGGCTCTGTGTGCGAAGAACCCCAATAACAATACAAGTATGGAACAGTTAAGAATTATGCAGGATTGAGGTTGGACAGTACTTGGATGAGTGACCACCAAACACTAAAAACAGGTGTAATAAGCGTCGTGGGTAGTGCAGGGCATCTACTGTTGTTGTTCTGTACTCCCCCCAAATGTACCAACCAGCACTGATCAGTATGATTAAGTACGGTCAAATAACCCTCTGCCTGCATGACCTGACGCGGCCTTAATCCAGCTGTACATGCAAAGGAAGGGTGCAGATATGAAGACATGTCACACTCACCCCAGGTGTGGCAATATGCAGCGTAAACGCAGAGCTGCACAGGGTGTATGATTGGACAAAGGACTGCGCTGACACACCTGCGGAGAGAGGGCATTGCAGTTATAATTAAACGATTTTCATCAGATTTTATCGAGTGACAAATGTTATCAGTGCTTCTCAACCTATTTCTCCCTGCAATATAGAGTGCACCATGTTGAACCACATCTACTCAGAAACCATGCACGTTAACCTCGTTTTTTGCACAGGTTACCGTCGCTGTATGCGGTCGTAGTAGTAGATGCGTTCCAAAAAAAATCGCACGCAAAGTGAAACTGCACGAGAAGACAGATGCCTGCCGAAAAGCGCGTATAGTATACAATGCTGCCCCCCAAGTCAGCCCGCATAGCCGCATACGAGTTAACTCAAACCGCATAGAGTGAATTTTGAGTATACGTAGGCGAGCCGCATAAACATGAAATTGCACCCGCATAAAGGGAGGGAAACCTGTGTTCCAATAAGAAGGTCATATCCGGGTACAGCAACAGTTTTTTTTACTTTACTGTGAAATCTCTTACGACTCACACACACACACTTCGTTGTGGGTGAGTTTCATCTCACTACGTGTTTGCAAGACGCGCAAGTTTTATCTATTTTATTTACCATGTCAATATTTTAGGTATTTACAAAACACTGGAAGAGGACTAATTGAATGCAGTACCTGTAAAGCAAGAATTAATAACATTGCGTACAAGTTTGGGCCATATAAAAAAAAACATTAGTGCAATGGGTCCAAGTCTAAAACTGCCTTAACTTAATCAACTTGCTGATGAAAACATAACCTTTGGCAAATGTTAATAACGCAGCCAGTCTCGTTACAAAACTGTCGTATTTTTGGTTTAACACGTAGGCTTTCGCGACCAATATCATCCATAATAATACAGATTTGGGGTTAGATAGCGTAAATATAGAAATGTGTCGTTAAAGTGTATTTTTAACAGAAGCAAGAAAATACATGCCTATCTTGTAAATAAGTTCCTATGGCGCGTCTCGGTCCTTATGACATGGGTTTAAACGAGTGTGAGACAGTCCGGGACACACAACTAATAATATATATACATGGTAACAGCTATTTGGTCACGTCTTACTTTAAACAACTTTTAAACCAAACGCCGGGGAAGGGGGTCTCAGAGCAACTCGATTTGGCCGAAAAGAGCCGCAGCCGGCCCGGCGAGAAAACTAGTCGAGCTCGGTATGCACTTCACGGGACTAGGCCTAATCGATTTTAAAGCGTCGCAACGCATGTCCAATTATCTGGAGATCTCCTCTGAGCACAAAAAAGCAAACATTAAACCCCCCCCCCAAAACGTCTGCTAAATATTGATTTCATTCTACCTTCAGCCGCAGAACTGAGCGCGAAGAGACACGCCGGCTTGGAGCTCATTGCCGCAACGTTGAAGAGGATCGCAGACGCAAGCGCCGCCGTCCTTGCACGCGATTGGTCGTGGCGGAATCGCGTGGGTGGGTGGGGGGGGTTGGGGGGGGGGGCGCTCTCGACCAATCAACGGAACCGCAGAAGGAAAATTGTCGAGGCCGCAGTTTGGTTCAAACAAAAATGGCGCGGTTTTGACTGAAATAAAAAAACTGAATATTATTTGTAAATCGCTAAAATTGCTCTCAGACGGAATATTTGATGCAATGCAAGCACCAATAATAAACACACATGCCCGTATGAACCCAATGAGCCACGACTGATGAGAGTAGACTTTAAAACACCCCGTCAATTAACATAACATAGAACAGGCTCATACGTTTGAAACTACGCACCGAAACATGCACAAAACTCGCAGCCTTTGCGCATGATGCAAAAATCATGAACAGTTCCTGAATGCATTTCTTTGGAACTGTAGTTGGGTTTTGCATAAAACCATAAACACAACAGTTGTCGAAGAACAATGCAGTTCCTTAACGATGCACTTGTTTAGGAATTGGGGTTTACTAACTGCAAAAAAGCTGCGTGCTTTTTATGCACATCAAAACGTATGTTTTTTCCCGGCATGTACTATTTTAAACGATTATTTACTTATTGAAGGGTATATAGAGCGGTGGGGCAGTGGTTAACACACTATACTATGAACACTGCTACCTGAGTTTGATTACGGGCTCAATTACGGGTCACGGCTTAACATCAGTGACGATTGATATCTGTACCTGCCCTTGGCATCCAAATAATATTATATTCTTGCGTATTGCAATATGTTCGGGAGCTAAATGCCAATGTCGAGGTCTGTTAGCCACGAGAGGAATTTCAAGAGAGAGTTTGACCAATTTTTGCTGGTCTTCCATTGAAGGAACACCCAAACCACCAACCCTTACTGACCAGCCAGCATGGTGAAATATGGTCAAACACAATATCCTGTTTTTGGCGCGCAGGAAAGACACATCATTGAAGTGGTTTCAAAAAGAGCTGAACACGTAAAGACTCGGTACGAACGCCAGGTGTCGCGGCGACTCTTTCAATGATGTAAGCACGTGGGCCACGCTACATTTTACAAGCTTCCACTGCGCATTTTGCATTTGCACGGCTCAAGTTACGGCGAATGACTGTTTTATTGAATTAAATGTTGCACTCGTGTTGGCTAATACGGTATTCACTTGCATGTGGAACGTGTTTCCGAATACACAAGTCGCGCACGCCTGTTGTGTGCACAATGGTTTGGTAGAATTGTCCTCTGTATGGCTAGGGTGCAGTGCGATGGCGCAATAGTTAGGGCACTTTGGTGGATCGTATTAAAGCCCCTGGGCAATATGGTATAACTGCGAACATCATCAAAGAATCAGACTCCGGCCATGGGAACAAAATTAGCAGATTTGTTTTTTTATGCTTACACGGAAATGTAATAGCTCAATGATGTGATGACTTTGCAATCAATCTTATTAAAAAAACGGAAAGCAGAACAGGCTAACTTTGATCATTACATATCCATTGTCTTCACGAATGTTATTGGCTACACATTAATTATATACTGGCCTATAACAGCAATATCTTCAGGAGCAAAATGGCAATGTCGAGGTGGGATAGCCACGAGAGGGCTGCAGGAGAGTGTTCATGTAGGTTTTCTATTGCCCTATTGAAGGAGTGCAGACTCTTTCAATGGCCATTGTTGTCTTTCATTTTCCCTTTACAAATGAGATATGTGCATCGGCTTGTTGATGTTTTGATACAGTTGATGGTTCCACTAGTGTCTTCGAGGAATGTCAAAGCCAGGAGAAGCGATGCTTGGGCCCAGAATGAGACGTTTATTATAGACGTCCGGATAGTTTCCACTCTGTTCGCATAACAGCATTCCTCCGGATCGGGTTGAGATTTTAGGATGATGACAGCACGTAGTACTTTATCTTATCATACATTTATATAGCGTCTTAACCAAGGCGCTGTACAGTGAATTAACTATGGTGCAAGATGGTTGGTGAGATGAAACGAGACGAGTGTATGGGATAAATGTAAAGTTAGGTTGTTATGACGATGCGTGGATTTATATTTGAGAGGGCCGATCAACCACGTGTATACGCCAGATCTAGCAACGGTGTTTTTTTATTTCATGGTGGCTTGATAGCTACCATGAACAAAGTTGAGTGTGCGGGTATGCGTTTTCTCATGAGCACCAGCGCCTGGTTATTATAACAATGTTGTGCAATGTAACATACTTTCGCACAAACACAGAACAACACAACTGTGATTTACGGTGGAACATGCATATGGTGCTTTTTAAAAACAAATGTGCAGCTGCTTGTTTGAAAGCTAACGCCCTCGAAATCAGAAGGAAATAATAATACATTTGCAACTGCTCGTATTGCCTAATAGTTTGGAGGAAACGAGAACAACGGATGAAAAAACAGTCACGTCTAAAATAATAATCACAAATAACTTACAGTGATTTGCCAATCCACACTGCTGAATTAATGTGATATGAAGTATGAGAAAATAAATAGCCTTGGTTGTGTAATGGTTATTATCACACTGGCCTTGCAATCCAGAGGTCGCCAGTCCAATATCCCACGGCGCCGGCGGTTGCAGCAATTGGCAAGTATTTTTTAAAGTCCCCCCCGCCGCCACACGTGCACCACAATGACTTCTGTCACTGTAAGATGCCATTGCAGTGGCGGTTTAGTTAGTTTAGTTTATATTTTCATTTGTTACACGGATGGTCCAGTTCAGCCAGTTTCCCGACTATTTTACACGAGAGATCCGTGATGCGTTAGTACCGCAGCAGCAACAAAAACAAAACACACAAAAAAATCCCCCCCATCAATATTGCCGAGTACGAGTACAGAAGCGACACGTTTAAAAAACGCAATGTTGCCATGTAGAAAACAGTCCCGTCGAGAACCTGCCATGTACGGCTTAGATGCTTGCAGTAAGGAATCCAGAGAGTTTGACAAAAGCCACACAATTCCCCCTCCCCTTGCCGTACACTGCAACAGGATGGCGGTGGTTGTAGTCTGATGCACGCGCGTGAATTCAGAGCAATGATCCAATCGCTCAGACACGCCGGGGCTCTTGGGGTTGCTCACAAGACTTTTATTTGGGCCCCAAAGTACACAGTGAACGTATCAAGCCCCTCTTTTTTTTGGCAATTCTCTGTTGAGTGATGGCCTCACGCCTCTCTTTGCGAGTCATGGAGGATTATTTGATCGTAGTTCGCCACCATGGTCAGTGCGGATTGGTGAACGGTTGTGCTCAAGACCAGTACAGATTTCACTTCGTCGAGTTCATAACGCAATGCAGTGGTAACACATTGCGTTTTGAACCACCACCGCTCATCACATGAACCGCCACGGCTCATCACAGGCGATGTTGTCTATCTGTTGAGCGAGGGCACATAGGGGAAACTTTCCACAGCCCTTTGACTCACGATCTTTTAGTGTGTTTATTTTACCCAGGAAAGACTCACTCGCATATGAGGCTCAACTCTTTTTTAGGCGGGACCTGCTAAGGCTTTCAGTAGGGGGCGATGTTGCATACACACGCCAACCCAATCACACTAAACACAAGACCCCCCACCCCTCCCCGTAGAGACTTTAACAAACTGTTTGGGCAATTGCTGTTAGGGAGCCCCTATTAAGGCCTGAACGGCACACGAGGGTGTATGTGGCCAACACCACACCTGGCCGCCTTTGTCTCTCTACTGGCGATGTTTACACACTGCATCAGGTACTCATTCGAGGCTGAGTCGACCTAGGGGAGGCCCAGGACCGTTTCAGATAATCGTCGCTGGTGTTGGCCGTGAGCAAACACCACGACAAACGCACACCTGCACGCACGCACGTGCTTCAATACTGTGCTCTCTTTTGCTTTTGACATTTAGGTAACTCAGGTCACTCTTGAAAATTATATTATCCTGGTCTCTTGAGTTCCTACCTGGTTACACAAAATAGCCTTAACTTGGCACGCATTTGGTTATTTGGCTTAGTTGCATCTGATAAGCAAAAATAATAACTGGCTCAATCGGTCGCGATTGCGCAAGCGCGCTGCGACTGATTGCATGGTGCAATAACGATGCAACGCTCTGCCAATAGTGGTGCGATCGATAGCCCTCGATACGATTGCACTTCGTGGACTGCACCAACATTGCATAGGTTGTATCTAGGCCTTAAAGATCAAACCTAAATGAATAACGAAGTTTGACCGTGCAGGTATTAGTATTTATCATCAGTGCCCTTTAAAATATCCAGTAAACCTCCCACAGCAGCATTCCGAGAGATATAGTACGTTCCTGTAGACAGGCTTCATAGTAAAACATAATATTTATAATTATCAGCCATGCTCAATCCACTGCTGGATGAAGGCCTCCCCAAACTGCTGCCCACCTCTCACAAACGTGTGATGCAACAAGCATCAATCGAGCACATGAACGGATTTCATTTCTCAATATCCTCAGTGGACTTACTCTCGGATGCATTCCTTTCTCTGGCTGACACTCCATTATTAGTATTGACCATGGTCTATCATCCCCCTGAGAAGCCAAAGCATACCGTATATACATTCCACGGTTTTGTTATTACAGAGATATATATAAAAAACACATTTCAATGGATTGACATTCATGCAAAACGGAGTCTGTTTATTACAGGGGGAAGCAACGTGTGACTCCAGAGCCAAATGCGGCTCATTGAGGAATGCGTCATGGCGTTGTTCGCCACGTGCATCACGACTCTTGAAATATAAAGTTTGTTTTTACCGAATTAGAAAAAAAAAATTATCTTCTTGATATGTTGTTTGCCGGCCTCTAGTTTAGTATAGAATATAAACTCGACAGAGAGTTTAATAACTTGTTTCTTAAATAGTTATTTAAAATATGGACTCTTTTAAATTCCATTCGTGTTTACATTTCTACACACTGTTATTTGCATAAAACAAACCAAAGCTGTTAATATGTTTTAATGTTCCCGATATTGCACAATTTCTAACTGGTTAGTATTGGCTCACATCTCTGATTTGCGGTCTTAAGATGCAGACAGTGTTTAATTTCAGGCGGAACAGCCCGGAACTCTATTCTGGCAATTATTCTGTCACAACATATCCATCTCGCATTATTTTGTCCTCGTAATACGTACTTTGACCTTACATCATTTTAGAAATATAGTGTACGATCACATATTTTGCATAGGCATACCATTGCATTCGAGTGGTAGTGCCTTCTTCCAATAATCCCTACTCGAAGCCAGCCTAGCAGCGTTTCTGGAAAATATTGAGTGAAAATATTAAGCCCTGCATGCAGCACAACCGATTCAGTGGCATTCGAGAGGAGAGACATGGCTTTGTGAGATTCACACAATTCGCCTGTGGGCAATTATCAGTTCTTGAGCCATTGACTCAAAAGTGACATATCAGTACCATAAAAATGCTTACAATGATTTTTTTTCTTGAAGCATTTATCTTAAAATCACGAATAAATATCATAGCAAGATGGCCGTGGAAACTTTTAAAATAGCTACTAAAGTTTTATGTTAAACATACGATGGCACAAACGTGATATGACACGACAAACGTGATATGGCACATCTACAGAAGATGAAAATAAATAGGAAAATTGTCGATAAAGCAGACAGTATGTACCCGAAGCTGTGTTTCTCATAGTGGACACTGCCCGTGGTGACTTCTGCTTGAACTTGCCACCCAACGTGGGTATGAACGAACCCGCTTGTCTCTTGACACACCGTGTTTTGACAACGCGCGGAAATGCTGGCGCTCCCCAAAAAGTAGTTGAGAGTTCATAATAATTAAAATAATATTTCGTTTTATCTTTCACGTCGTCATCGTTCAATACAAATTGCCTCTCGCGATCGCTGAGGGACCACATACAAGCTGGTGAGCCGGTGCTAGCAACAGCTGTCCAAGCTCTGCAGTCCTGTCTATATTAACATGTTTTCAGCCAATTAATGAGCGTTTAATACATGTAGGAGAAAACTTCGGTGCACCCGGAGAAAACTGACGCATGCAAGGGGGCAACACTCAATCCCGTACAGAAAGGACAGATTATATTAATCCGCCCTTTGTTGTACCGCCTTCTCAAGGCAAGCTAGGATAAGGCACCTCGACGCCCCATAGGTAGGGACTTTCACAAACATCTGTGTGCTTCACCAACCCTCACACCTCTTCCACAGGACTGGTTAACAGGTGTGCCAACACCGCCCGGCTATCCGCAAAACCAATAACGAGCGGCATTCATTTAAAGCGAGCAGATGCTGAACTGATTTTTCACCCCCTGTGAGTCTCATCAGCCGAGTCAGGTTTGTTAAACAAATGTAAACAAGCAATATTGCAAAAAAAAAAGTTTTGAATGTCGAATATAAACAGCGAGATGCCTCAATTTGCCCAGATCATACAACCCCCGGCAGGAGCCATTTGTTGTTTGCAAACGCAGACGCGCTCTGCGTCGCGCGCGGCTATTTTTCGTGGAAATGAGACGTACGCCGATTATCCCATAATTTTGTCTATTTTTACTGCATCAGATGCTAGAGCAATTGCGGTTGAACACCCACCCATTGCAATTATGGCCCGATGCTGTTGTGACACAGGCGCACACACACACACCAAGCTTCCTACAGCGGCGATTGTGAACACAGATATATTGCATGCTGGAGTCATTTGTGATGAAGCTGTCAGGACCATCATTCATTTGTGTGTACAATTCGTGGTTAGTTTACATGTGTGACTACGACCATGTCAGTTTGGATGTGTACATCAGTTCTCAGCAGGTCTCGGTAGCTAAGCAGTGATGAGCCTGGATAGCGCTTGGATGGGCGACGACCACACATCAACACGTGCTCTCGGCTGCGGGGTTATTTGGGTGAGCCCCAAACGGCGGTGCTGAAAAATCTCGGATTACACTGCACGTCTCTGCTGCCTGCTTTTACCAACCCATACTGACCCGCGCGGTGAAGTATGGGTAAAATGACTCTGCACGACCAACGGGTCATATGGAGGCCCTCATCCAGCAGTGGATTAACGCAGGGGGCCTGTACATGCACTTGTACATTCTTAGCACACGTATTGTGTCGTGCTCCTTCATCATTGGCTCGAGACTCTTTGTCGGATGGAACTGGTGGGGTGCAGGCCGTGATCGCAGGGGGCAAATCCGTTACACGATTGAGTTGAACCGATGATTACCTGGGGAGACAAAGGCGGCCGGGCGTGGTGTTGGTCACGCCCATCCGTCCTAAGCAGCCTAAAGGCCTGGCTAGTATTCGCCCTAAGCAGCCTAAAGGCCTGGCTAGTATTCGGATTTCAGACTGCTTGAGTCTACCCAATCAGAAATGGATTCTGTGCAGAGTTTTGAATGCTATCTCCTCGTATACATAGGTTTTTCTCTAGGCACTATGGGTTTCCCTATACGCTAAATACTCATTAATTGACAGTTACCCTATAAATAACTCAATTGAGGCTTTGAATTGGAAAGTAATTACCTTACATGCTTTTTTAATTGATTTGATTTACAGCCCTACTCCCATCCGCTGTTGGGTAAAGCCCTCTGAACGCTGTGTCAGTCATGTGGTCCTCTGACCATACTTCACTGCGCTGGTCAGTACGGATTGGTTAAGGTTGAGGTGGGGTGCCGATAACCGGTTCAGATTTCACTCGCCACTGATGTTAGCCGTGGTCAAGAATCAAACTCAGGTCGCCGGGTTCATAGCGCAGTGCGCTAACCGCTACTCCACCGCTCTCCACCCCAGCACCCCCAGCACCCCCCCCCCCTTATGATTACTCACGTAAATTATTGTTGACTCCAACTCTGAACCGTACAAGCACACACCACCGCACGTGACAAACACCCAGCGGCACAAGTCTGGGAGGTCTTGCCAATAGAAATGTGAGAGAGAGAAAAAAAATCCCTGCCCTGCTGCCCGCACGGCGTCCTTAATACAGAATGTCATTCATTTCAGTAGTGGCCGTGAGGAAATAGGGGGGTGGGTGGGAAGGGGGCAATAACAACAAAGATCCCCCGTATAGGCTTAACAGACTGTTGGGGCAAGTGCTATTAGCGAGCACCTATGAAGGACGGCACGGCACACGAGGGGGTGGATGGCTAACACCACGCCCGGCCGCCTTTGTCTCCCTAGTGACGATGTTAACACACCACGTACTCATTAGAGGCTGAGTCGACCTAGGGGAGGCCCAGAAC
>CM025654.2:9448152-9473802 GCA_014621495.2 Entosphenus tridentatus | reverse complement strand
ACCACGTACTCATTAGAGGCTGAGTCGACCTAGGGGAGGCCCAGAACCAGTTCATATAATCGTCACTGGTGTTGGGCGTGAGCTGGAATCGCACTCGGGTCGCCAGGTTCGTAGTGCAGCGCGCTAACCGCTACACCACCGCTCCCCACTGCAATAACAACGCACACACACACACATACACACCGTCCCTCCCGTGTGCGCTCAGGGCCCTATGCTGCAACTGTTACTCAACAAAGGCATCGGCAACCTACACCCCTGTTTTGGGGGGGGGGGGGGGCCCCAGTAAATACATCGAGAGAGGTGAATGCGTGAATCAATGAAGCAGATGCAGAATTACAGACACCACATTGACCGTTAAGGAATATTGATTGTCGCATTATTGGTCTTGAAAAAATATACCATAGCCATATGGACTCATACCATGTTAGAATTTTACGTGGAAATATGAACGGAAAGTTTTTTGGTTTTAATGTCATAACCCGTAAACGGCCCGCGCCAACGCAGGACGAGACGTTATATTGACTCGGGAAAACGTCAGCGGACTTACGCAAGACACGTCGCTGGAGAGAGAGAGAGATGGTCGGTGGTCGAGACGAGAGAGACAGTGGCAGCCACGGCCGTCTGGAACGTTCTTCCTTCCGGTATTAGGACGCCACTGGAGCTATGCACTTTTAAATCTAGATTCGAAAACTAATTTCATTAACAATTTATTTTTGTGTTTAGTTTGTTGTCCTCGCGCACCTCCGATTAGCATGGTTGGCTATGTACGGCGTGAAAGAAGTTCAACGTACACACAACACAACCACGAGGAAGCCCACTGTGGAGATGGAGCGATGAGATCATCTCATCTCGTGTGCAAGTGCGAGATGGATTATTACATCGCACGCCCGTGAGAGATGGGAACGGATCAGGGATGCCTTCATCCCTGCAATGGATTAATCAAGGCCGATGATGATACGTACACCTGTTTTTTCAGAGGTGATATCATCAGCATAATTCAGTGCAGGCTGGTGATGGTGTCACCAATTTCATATGCTTGCATCACTCGAATCCTCCTAAGCCCTCACCGCTCTGCTTATAATTATGCTAACTCCTGTAGCCTATGCTGACTGACACAGCCACTTTAGCCAAATCCACATTTGCTTTCCTTTATCCATGTCCAGCCCTGTGGCCATATGACAACGGCCACAGATCCATCAGAGTGGCGTAGTTGACAGGGGTCCTAGCTCCACACCTCGGGCCCTGACGTTTGTGGGCCCTGGCGCAGTTGCACCGCCTGCACACTCTGCAGCTATGCCACTGACATCTTACACGTCCGTCAGAGTAGCTGGCGCCTTAAACGAGCACGGAGATATGCTCATCCCCCTGTTCACTGTGTTGAACGAGTGGTGGAAATGCCATGTTCCGATGGACGGGAATGAGTCACTCCATGGGACAAACCACGTAATTACATCTGTTGCCCTTTAAGTACCCAAGAAAGCCTCGCCGAGACACGAGAGGGGTTTTTTTCAGGGTGGTGGGGGGGGGGTCCTGCTTCAGAATGTTTGGCCAATTACACTCGTGAGTGGCATGTGGGATGAAACTGGTGTAACCGGAGTAAGCGCACATGTAAGAGGGGATACATCCTCTAAGGTCCAAACAGACAGGTGGAATTACCCACTCGGTTTTGTGAAATCTTCTGGCCACCTCACAGCGCCGTGTGTTTGGGGACTTCACCAAATCTGCGCCGATCCACCAACCCTTGCCTCCAAAGTTCCCCATCACGAGCGTGCAGTCCCCCACGCCTAGCGCTTGCTCCGTTTCGAAGATGACACTCACAGCTCCGCACAGATGGATTCAACGTCCACGTTGCGTCTGGAGTCAGACCCTAGGTGTGGCTACCACGCCTATCGAGTTGACCGGAGAACCGAAATGAAGGGAAAACAAGCAGACCGAGTGTTTCAAACCACGTGCCATTACAGCCGCGTGCTGTGCAGGCGGTGGGGGGGGGGGGCGGTGGGGGGCGGTGGTGGGGGGGTAATAAAACGTGGAGCGGAACTCCGTGTTCCCAAGCCGGGACTTTGTGCAATGGCGTCGAGCGCTTACCACGGCCCGCCACCGCCGCCGCCGTCTCTAACCTCCCTCTGACCCCAACCCTCGTCTCAAGCGGCACGCGTTACGCACATTAACGTCACTCGCGCAAATCGGTTTCTTTTTGTGTTTGTTTACCACCGACATAACGCAATGCTCCACCGCCGCGTCTGTACACAGTCCCAGAATAATCGGTGGGCTCGTTTCGTTCGACACCCCCAAGCCCCAGCCAACCCCCCCCTCCCCCCGCCGCCGCGCCAAGCACCTCTAAGTTTGGCCCATGGGCTCATTCTAAATGAGTGGAACGTGTAACCAATCTGTGTGTGTGGGGGGGGCATTCCGGTGGAGCAAGCAGCGGGGAACACTCCGCATAAAGCCATCAAGGTGGGCTTAATGCCTTAAGTACAACGTCGTAGCAATGCACAATTTCAGGCAGTCCGGATATTATTTTGGCACGCTACACCCAACTCGCCTGACTTTGCCCTCGTGGTATCAAGCCCTTCGTGGGATTCTAGGGATGCAGGCAGGTAAAATCATAGAGGATTGTTAGAGACAAGCGTACTTTGTACTCTAGCGGTAGTGCTGTACGCCGATAATTCATACTCCAAGTCAGCCTATAGGAGGGTGCTGGAATAAATCGAGTGGGAAATGTAAGCCCAGAGTACAGCGTCGCATATGTGACCGTCACGCGTATCCACACTGAACTATTAGCCCGCAATATTTGTGCAATGTTTAACTGTCATATGTTTCTTTAATAGACGCTCACAAATCCAAACCTTTTCACGTCCAGTCGTGTATTCTCAATCTCGCGTACATTCGCTTAAGTTCAAAGTACAGAAAAGCATTCGCCCATGTCGAGAGCAGTTGCACTTTGTTTTTTGTCCGGTGACCTACTTACGCACGGTTTAACTGCCGTGTGCTAAAGATGGTCACACCTCTGACGTTGCTATACCTTCAATCGCTAGTGAGTCGGATATGCGACGCTGTACCGCAATAGGGAACGGTCAAACGTGGAGAAGATATGAAGTAGAATGGATCGCGGTCTTTACGTAACAGCAAAATCATGGCCTGCCTTTATGAACTAAACTCGAAGTAAACTATGTTTATGTTACCAGGTAAGGCCCAGTGAGAAATGTAGCTCTTTTTCAGAAGCGACCTGGCCACAAGTGATAGCCCAGTGAAATGGCTTATCACGTGGAAATTTATATCAGTAAAATACTCTAAACGCGTGTTTCTAAATGTGGAGAGTAAAAAACCGGAGAAACCAGAGAAAAACGCGTGTGTCCACGGGGAGAGAGACACGCAAACTACAAATATCAGAATCAGAATATGTATTTATTCTGGAGGAATCCGATGAGCTATAAAGCTCTCTTTCACACATGTCCAGTCGGGACGGGTAAGAACGTTACAACAGCAAACACAGTAAAAAAACACGATAGGAGTAAAACGTACAAGAAAGGTAAACAACCATTGGAACCTCATTTAGCAGTAAAAAATATGATAATTGTTTTTTTATCCTTCTATCTGGCAACAAACCTGACACCTTTTTAAGGAAAGCTGTCTCAGGTGTGGACCAATCAACTTCAAGGACAGTGCATATATTATCAGAGTTATGTTATTTGTTTGCATTATGGCTGCAGGTATTGTGGTCTATGCAAATATGACTCCTTGTAAAAAAAGGTGTCAGGTTTGTTGCCAGATAGAAGGGTAAAAAAACAATTATCAAAGGTAAACAAATCACCCAAACACCACAAATACAGCACTCAACCAGCCACATGCTACCGGACAAAGCCCACTGGGGTATTAACTTATTGTTCAAAAGAGACCAGGCCACAAATGATAGCTCAACAAAGTGGCTTATCGTTTGGACATTAATTGACTCCGGGGTCCGGAATAAACGGAAGTCAAAATCGTAATTAATAAATTACATTTTGGCGACTCCGTCCCACCACGCACATAAACGCCGCGACCCACCAGAAATCAATCCTCTCGTTCTTCACCAAGCACCCGTCGTTGCCAAAATTGCCGTAGTCTTGAACAAAACTTTGAAACGTTGATTAGCGCATCGTGTAGAGCTCGTCTAAAGGAATAGATCGCCGTGTCGTTCGCCTTCAACAGACGTGAAATGACTTCGCAACGCAGTTCATGCGAGAGCTGGGGGGGGAGGGGGGCTTATGGGACCCTGGGGTCCCGCCATAAGGTTCATTTATAGCAGCAAAATAATCTAAATATACAGCGGGCGTCAGGGTCGGGATTAAACCGTCGCCAACGTGGCACCCCTACATATGTTTGGGACCAACCAACCAACTAACCTTGTGTATGCAAATGTGATTGTTCAGTTTGTCCTCCATACTCCTCACCCCTCTATGTCGTCTCTCATCCGCTCCCTTTTCTCGTCATTTAAAGCCATTAAGCTATTCACTTGTAATCGCTTCTGTCAAGATGCATTGGTAATGAAAGTGATACTAAGAATGCCACGAACGAAGGTATTTTTTTGGGGTACGTTGTTGTTATGTCTGCTATTAATATGGGAATGAGCAGTGGATCGGTGGTTATGGTTACCGCGTTCTTGAACCCAGTGACCCGAGTTCAATTCCCAGCCAGGGCCGACGTCAGCGGTGACATCTGAGCCAAACTCTGCGCCCCCCCCCAACACTTTATAGACTCTCACTGATCGGTGTGCAGGTACAGTATTGTGAAATAACCCCCATGGCCAACACCTAGGCCTCGGCAAGGTAAGGTAATTTACCCTTTAAAACGGGTAAAAAGGGTAAAGGTAAAGGGTAAAGGTGTCGACATGCCAAGGGGTAAGGTAAAAGGTAGGGTAAAGGTAGGCTCGTTGCTTTTTACCTTTTACCTTACCTGCTAAAGGGTAAAAGGTAAGGTAGAGTGATTGTATTGTGGTAAGGTAAAAGGTAGGGTAAAAGTAGGCTCGTTGTTTTTACGCTTTACCTTACCTTGCCGAGGCCTACCAACACTGCATGAGGTCGCCTTTTCCCGGCTGTGGATAGACAAAGGAATATACATTATTGATGTATTTAGTTATTATCAATATGTTTAAATAACATTTGACGATCACATTAAAACATTTTCGGGGTCAGTGTTTCGAGGAGTGTTCCGTTGTGATTTTCGCTCTTGCGCAATGCATGTTCAATGGTGAGGACCACGTGATCACAATGCTGATGGATGAGTGGGGTTTTTTTTTTTAGACAACTGACGTTTCATGCCCCCTCTTTGTAAATGCATTCGATGCGTGTATGGGGCATTTCTTACGACCATTTTCATTTTCGAGTTGAGTCGGATGCCATTCGATGCCGCTTTTCCTTCCTGTATTATGTTAAAAAATTAACCCACTCTCCATATATAATAGAAATCTCTCGCTGCTTGTCACACCTCTCTCTCTCCCTCCTTCCTCCAGGCGCCCCGTGTAGAGCCGATGTCCTTTCAGAACCGGAGAAATCACCCGCCCCCCCAACCCACTCCGGACACAGAGAGGCACTTCAACTGTTTGGCAGTCGGGAGTGTCCAGCGAGCGAAAGGGTCTCCCAGTAGATGTTTGCGCGCGTGTGTGTGTGTCTGTGGGTGTGCCATGCTGGCCTCCATAGGTGCTCGCGAACAGCACTTGCCCCTTCAGCCGTTTAAATGCTATACGGGGATCTTTGTCTTTGTGTGCTGCCTGAATATATGCCCGTGCCGTGTGTGCGTTGTTTGTGCGCGGGATAGTGTTGTGGTTAGCGCAGCTGCATTACGAACCCGGCGAAACGAGTTTGATTCCCGCTGGGCCTCACCTAGATCGACGCAGCCTTAAATGAGTACCTGGTGCGGTGTATAAAAAACACACACACAAGGACCGGGAGGGACAAAGGTGAAGGTGACCGAGCGTGGTGCTGACCACCTCACCCCGCCGTGTAACCGCGTTCAAAGATCCTCGCAAGCAGCACTTGCCCCAACAGTCTCGGAAGACTATAGGGGGGGATCTTTGTTATTGCGAGTGCGTGTGTGTGTGCAACTTTATGTGAGTGTCTCCGAGCCGCATCTAAAACGTTTTTGGGGAGTGACCGGACACAGTGGTGGGGGGGGGGGGTGACTTCACCTCCTTCCCACGGAACGGAGACTTCTCACACACCAAGTTCCGTTCCCCTAAGACAAAAAAGAAAGCGCCGAGGACTATTTCTGGCCAGATTTATCCTCCCACCGTGCCAGAGGGAATCTCCTACCGGCGAGAGAGAAAGTCGCCACTGCAACGTGTTACATCCAGAAGTGGCAGCAATATCATTTGCAGAGAGAAGAATAGAACTCACGTTCGTCGCGATGTTGACATCCGTTCAGAGCGACCTGGCTCCTCGTATCGAGTTGTCGGCGTTGCTGTTGTTGAGAGCATCGCGAAAATGTCACGGACGCTGCCGGTGGCGTTAATCTGCATCAGAATATTTATTTAAACCGGAGGAAATCCGATGACCTGTAAAGCTCTTTTTTTTACAGATGTCCAGATAGGGCAGGCCATGAGCGCTTCCTCCTTCATCTTGTAGCACTGTGGCCGTGTGGGTTGCGCAGGTGTCAGTCGGAGTATACGTCGTTTGTTGCTGAGCCTATGGGGAGTATTTTAAAACGATCAAAGTAAAACTAAAATTACGACTGTTTATCTAGCCCGGAAAGTCTCAATACGTACCCTCTGGCAAGAAGGGTCCTGCTACATATGCCGCGGAGTGGTGGCGCAGTGGTTAGCGCACTTGTCAGTCACGGCTAAAATCTGTGGCTTCCCCCTCAACCCAACACGCATTGACAAACGTGGTGAAGTATGGTCAAATAACCACCACCACCAACAACAACACCATTGACACGGCGTCGGGTGGCCTTCATCCGGCAGTGGATTGACAAAGAGCTGTAACATTGCATTCATAGCACCTGCTACATTGCAATATTTGGCCAATGCCACGAATGAGTGTTGGCTATGTGGAAGGAAACGGGAGTAGCCGGAGAAAACCCACAACACATACCAGGAGGATAGTAAACGCCGCACACATAGATGCAGGTTTTTACCAACGAGCATGCTCAATGCCGAATTTAGTTAATTTTCCCCTTCACTCTTTGCTGCGCTTTCAGCGCGTTTCACGTCTGTCCATAAACTAGAACAAACTTCGCCCTTGTGTGTCATGACTGGATGACTCATATCTGTGAGCGGAAAGAGGCACGTGTCCTTCTGACAGACTGTTGCGTGGGTGATGCGTCTGTGTGTGCGCGCGCGCGCGTGCTTTGATGTGGGGGGAGCGGTGGCGCAACGGTTAGCACAATGCGTTTTGACCGCGGTGACCTGAGTTCGATTACCGCTCACAGCCAACATCAGTGGCGAATACCCACAACCAGTCCTGGGCCTTCTGTAGGTTGACTCCGGCCTTAAACGAGTAATCGGTGCCGAGTGTTAATGTCGCCACTAGAGAGACAAAGGCGGCCAGGCGTGGTTTCGGCTACATCACCCCTTTGTGCACCGTTTGGGTCTTAATAAGTGCTCGCTAACACGATCTATACCCAAACAGTTGATGTATTTATGGTTGACGTGAGTGGAGTGTGAGGGTGCACTGGTAGTGTGTGCTGTTGTTGATGCCGTGTGCATGTGAATGCGTGGGATATGTCAGGGGGGAGGTGTGGGTCGTGTGTTTGTTATGGCTGCTGTGTATGTGTGTGTGTGAAGTAGTGGGGAGCGGTGGCGGAGGGGTTAGCGCGCTGCACAACCAACCTGGCGAACCGAGTTCGATTCCCGCTCACGGTCAACACCAGTGACGATTATCTGAACCGGTTCTGCCTCAAATGAGTACTTCATGTAGTGTGTAAACATCGTCACTGGGGAGACAAAGGCGGTCGGCCAGTCACCCCCCCTTCCCCTCGTGTACCGTTCCGGCCTTGAAAGGTGCTCGCTAATTGCACTTGCTCCAAAAGTCTGCTAAGACTACACGGGGGAGGGGGGCTCTTTGTCTTGTTTTAGTGGTGGGGTTTGTAGGTGGGTAGTCGTGAGTGCTGTGTCTGAGCGGGGTGTGTATGCACGCAGATACGTGTAGTTAGCTCAGCTGGGGTACGTGAAAGGGTTTGCTTAAGTGGTGTCCAGGTGAGTAGGTTGTGTACGTGGTTATTCATGGTTGACATATAAATCATGTCAGTGGTGTGTCGATACCACATATTTCTATATGTTGGGACACATCTGCGTTAACACACAACAGGACACGAATGCAAGTCGTACCGTATCACGTCTTAAGTGGTGTCATTAGGATGACTCGAAATACCCATTCGCGTCGTTGTGGAGAGAAAATAAATATCAACATACGTACGCAGACAAATGTCACTGCGTTTCTTACGGAAGCCTTCACCCGCACGGCCTTCGAGGATTGAATCATTTCAGCCGCGTTGAATCACGACGAGCAAACGACGTGGACCAGTATTCGGCTGCACCGACTGCGTCTCATCAGCAGAGCCAGCCTTGCTTGGCTCAACGTTCCAAGTACGAATAGTTCTGTACGGCGCGTCTGTGTGTGTGTGCGTCCATCTGCAGCGTGTACTTGTGTGGTGTCGCTGGTATGTAAGGACTGTACGCATGTGGATGATAGGGCAATGTGTGTGCAATTGGAATGTGGTGCGTTTCCTCTGTGCGGTGTGCGTGGATTGGTGTGGTTGATGTGTGCGCGTGTCTGTCTGTTTGTGAGTGGCGTGCGTGTGTGTGGATTGGTGGCGTGTGCTCGTCGGTAGGTAGGTGTGTGTGTGTGTGTGTGCACCGCCTACACGCGTGGTACTACTGGTATGCATGTAAGTCGTCATGTACACAGTAGTGCATAGATGAGAGATAAAGAACCCCCGTTTAGTCTTTCCAAGCAGATGGGGCAAGTGATGTTAGCGAGCCCCTATGAAGGCGCACAAGGGGCTGTGATGTTAGGACTAAGAACCACGCTCGACCGCCTTTGTCTCCCCAGTGGCGATATTTTCACAGACCGGACCAGGTACTCAAATGAGGACAGATATTGGGCAGAGGGGGGGGTTAGGAGTCTTACTTTCCGGAGCGTCTTATAATCCGAATAAGACGGTCACTTGCATGAGGTCAATCGTTGCGTTTCGCATGACAACTGAACCCAGGGAGGGTCACCACCACAAGGTTCAGTTAACGGATTGGGGGGGGGGTGCCCAGGCTGGCACAGCAGCCGCGGTGAAACATTATCCGGCTGGGCGCGGTCGTACAGAGCGTGCCCACTCCGTTCTCAGCGAAGATGAATCATAATTGTCGAGCTGGAGTAACGCCCCCCGAGAATTTTCCTATAGGTCAGCAAAGGGGGTGGCGGGGGGTGGGGTGTTGATGTTTGGCTGAGTGGGACGAGATGGGATTGGTTCAACTTTCGTGTTTAGCCCTCCCTAGAAATTCTCTGAACATCGCGTCCCCCAACCACACGGGCCACCCACTACCGACCCACCCTGGCGGCCTCTCTCGCCTCTACCCCCGCCACCGCCACCATCATCACCCTCCTACCAACGCCATTCCAGAATCCCCAACCCAATCGCACCAACTAACACCCCCCCCACAACCCACTCTTCTATCAGACTATCACTACCGTACTCTCGGGATGATATTATCAGACGCTCCGGAAAGCAAGACGCGCCTCAAACGTGCGCAGGGTGTCAGCATCGGAAGCTTTATTTATACTGGAGGAATCCGATGAGCTATGAAGCTCTTTTCACGGATGCTCAGTAGGGGCACGAGGTCAGAACGGTACAACAACAAACAGTACAGAAACACGATAGGAGTGCAAAGTTTAGGAAAGGTAAACAAATCACTTAAAAATAAACAAAAAAAGTAAACATTTTTTTACCTTAACAGGTAAAGCCTACTAAAATACTAATGTGGTCACACCAAAACATACAACATACACATCTACCGGATTATAAGACGCACTCCCACCCCCACCCCCCGAAGTTCCGTGCGGAGAATATACTAAAGCCTCCTCGAATTCAACCTTATTATTCTAATTCAGCATTTTTATTCCAATTCAGCCTTATTATCCTCGCTGTTCAGCCACCCAAACAAGCCACCCTCCCAGCCAGCCAGCCAGCCCACCACCCACGGAGCTTCAGTCAACCGCCCGTAGTCCCGTTTCAGTAACTCGAGCCGTCACACCAAAACCTTCACTGCTCTGAGCCTCCCCCCCTCAACCCATTCCCTCTCCCCTCAACCCTACCCCTTCAAACCACCATCGACAACCCACACCAACTCTCCTCCCCCCCCCCCACCACCACCTCCTCCACGTTCCCATGTTTTGAGCCATTCACACAAATGGCAGCCACAGCAACGGGGGCACGGCGAGTGATGTCGTGACCGCCGTCTCCCGCACGCGGTGCGCTCGGTGCAGCGACGCCACGAGAAGAGCACGGGGCCACGTGTGAAAGAAAGCAGCGGCACCATCTCCCCCATCACCACCACCAGCACAACAATCACGGAGGAGGCTACGGGGATGTTGATGTCACTGGGACATCATCAGCACCACCACCAGCACCACCACCAGCAGCAGCAGCACCAGCAGCAGCAGAAGAGGAGTCGGAGAGAGAGAACCACGTTTGCTGCAAACGCCCCCCGGTGAACAACTCGGGGCTTTACTTCGGCAAAAAACATGAACTTGACCAACGTCATCAGTCTGTCGGTGAGATGACGCACACAGACACGCTCACACACTCGCACACTCACACACACACTCGCACACTCACACATACACTCACACACACTCACACTCTCACACACTCACGCTCACACTCACTCACACACTCGCACACCCACACACTCACACACATACTCACACACTCACAAACACTCACACTCTCACACACACTCTCACGCACACACACACTCACACTCTCACACACTCTCACGCACACTCACACACACTCACACACTCACACTCTCACGCACACTCTCACACGCACACACTCACACACCCACACACCCACACACCCACACCTACACACACACACACACCTATACACACACCTATACACACACACACCTACACCCACACCTATACAAACCCACACCTACAACCACACCTATACACACCCACACCCCCACTCACACCTATACACACACACTCACACCCACACCTACACACACACACACACACCCACCTACACCTATACACACACTCACACCTATACACACATACACATCTACACACACAAGCACGCACGTGGGTGACGCGTCAATCACTTGACGCTGTTGTCGCTAAACGATTTCTCTGTTTCGTGACCGCAAGCTTCGCGCTGTCAAATTTAATTGCCCTTTCGTTGCGTTCTTTGGTTCAAAATACTGACGCTTGCCTGGGTTAGGCCAACCCAAGTTTGTTGATCTTTTTTTTCTTGCGTCGATGGCTAATTGTGACCGCGTTGACGCGCGTGTGTTTATTTAAGTCGTGCGGTGCGCGGAATACAGGCACCGATGAAGCATGCGTCCGTCCGGTTTTGGATGGGTTATTATTGGAGCCAAGTCAAACGCTGGCAACTTTTGTTTCCAAATAAGCGCACGCGGGTTGTCCAGATCGATAGATGGACTGATGCTGAGATGAACACTCGCACGTCGTTTCGTTAAGCGGCACGTTAGTGGCGTCAAACGTCGTCGTTCACTCTGAATCACGTCACTGGTTTCCGTAGGCCACGTGGGGATCTGAGTTTAACAAGAACACCGACATTTAAATGACGCACAGGTGCACGTAAAATGCAAAGATCTCCACGCAGAGCCTTGAGCAGATTGGTGGGGCAAGTGATGTTAGCGAGCACCTATGTCGCCTGGAATGGCACACGATAGGACCCACGCCCGACCGCCTTTGTCTCCCTAGCGGCGATGTTTACACTCCACACCAGTTACTCATATGAGGCTGAGTCGATCTCGGGGAGGCCCAGACACACACATACACAAAAATACACACGTGACACGCAAAAACGCGTACGCAATCAGCCTAACAACCAACAAACGCTATTTAAATGTGACCAAAAAAAAACTTACATCAATCATTCCACGAGAATAGATTCTCCCCATTTTTTTCTGGCGACAAAACAGGTGTTAAGATGTCAAAACACCAAGTTGAATACCTTTAACAAGGAATCACGTCTGCATTAACCACGATACTTGTGGTCAGAATGCAAACAAAAGACATACGTCAGACTATATGTTGGCACCGGCAAAGGAGGTCCCATGATCTATCAATCATTCCAATGCGTGGCACCTGAACTTGAACCACCGCTTCGACAGATCGACTGTTGACGTCGTCGCGCTCAACGTCACCGGGGCAATGAGCGACTATTATTAATCCGGCGGTGGCCGTAAGATAAAACGATCTTATTCTAAGCTAGACAAGCCCGAAAAATGTCACGGGGTCGGCTGACCGTATTTGATTTCTCCGCGTGCTTCCATTCCGTGCCTTTCCTCTGGCCACGTCTTCGTTCCACCGCATCCCGTCACCCATCTCGCATCCTCGGTCTTCCTCCGACTCCTTGCCTCCCTGCTCCGGGTGGCATCTGTTGCAACTAGCTGACCCCCTCCCCCTCCCCCCCCATACTGGGCATGTGTGAATGAGAGCTTCAGAGCTCATCGGATTCCTGCTGCAGTCTAAATAAAGATTCTGATCTCCCATAGCCAGTCATCTTATCGCGTCTCCCATCGCCCTTCTAAGTGCAGAAGACAGGGGGAGGGGGGTCTTCTATGGTCCGTAGTGGTGCCCGTCTATAAATATTCCCGATGACCGCGACGATGTTTAAAATGGGTTGGCCTGGCTGGGAGTCTCTACTTACTGGAGCTCTGACAGTGGGTGTCGCAATAACAACAACACATTAAAGTGAGGAGGCCGCGTGGCATTATGAGGGGGCTTCACGTGCTACTTAGGAAGACACTTGAGCCACCATCGCTGAGATTTATGGGTTCAATCCAGGTTCCAGCCGCCCGTGGTGGTCAAAGCATGTTTTCAAGTGCGTCTGCATGAAACAGAAAAAAGAGAACCGTCATGTTACATTACATTCGTTGCATAATTTCAGAATTTTCTAGCTCCGTGGATTACATATTTTGCCTTGATTGCTATGCGATGAATAATTTTAGCAGAACACGTACGAATGTGGACCACCTCGCAAATATAACATAATTGCATTATTATTATTCTTCTCTGTGGGGTGGAACGGTGGGCGCGGTGGTTAGGGATGAAATGTGGCCAAGCAACTCCCACGATTGAAACGGCCTCAGGAGGCCTTCATCCAGCAGTGGATTGACAGAGGGCTGCAGAGTTAGTTTTAGCGCGTGTATACACACACACGTATAATTAGCGCAAATGTGGTACTTGCCTGATGATGCTGGTTGTAACATATATCAGCGAAACGTTGAAGCCATTTGTTAAACGTTGCGAGGTCGCTCTCCAACAACACTCCGGCATGGGGCTGCTGAAGCAATAATCCATTGGCCACGTTTGTTCATCACGTGACAACTTTATCAATTAGCTGTGTCGGATGGAGGAGGGTTTACGACACACATTTCTGAGCCCTAAAAAAATCCGTTATGAAACACATACAATACTTCTGAGTACGTCTTGACACGTAATACATATTTACAGAGTTTGTATTAATATGCACGGATAAAAATACAGTGATATACACAGTATATACTGTCAATTCACGTGTCTGTACATGCAACCATGAAAGGCAAAGATCCCCCGTCCAGCCTTAAGATTGTTCGAACAAGTGCTGTTAGCGAGCATCTCTGACAGTCGGCTCGGCACGCGCACCGCGCCCGTCCGCCTTTGTCTTCCGAGTGGCGATGTTTACACACCGCTACACCAGGTACTAATTTGAGGCTGAGTCGACCTAGGGGAGGCCCAGGACCGGTTCAGATAATCGGCACTGAAGTCTTGACCGTTGATGGGGACGCGCTCGCCGCTAACACCGCCGCTCCGCGAACACGATGTGACGAAACGCACGTGTCACCCGTACGGTAAATTCACGACGCGTACGAATGATGTCTTGTTGACGGCGAGGTGCGGAGGTCCCGACTGAGACAACCGTCTCCTTCGTAAGGGAGACCGTGCCGCCTTCCCAGGAGGGTTACTCCGTTGGCAAGCTCGACACGAGGCCGCTAACGATCGCCAAACGCTCGCTCGGTGGCTTCGGGCTCGAGCGGATTAATCCACCTGCACCCGATACCACCTGGGACTGGGCGAGCCGGGGGGGGGGGGGAGTTCGCAGCTTCCACGACCCGAATCTAGGAGCCGCCGCCACCACTGCTGCTCACTGCGGTGTCGAGATCGATTTCAAAAATCGCCCTCATCATCTTCAAGATCTTCAAGATCATCCGTGGATTTGCCGCTGCCTACCACTCCCCCCCCCATCTCACTCTACTCCTCTCCACGCACTCTCCTATCTCTCATCTCACTCTACTCCCCTCCAGGCACTCTCCTACCTCTCACCTCACTCTACTCCCCTCCATTCACTCTCCTACTTCTCATCTCATTCTACTCCTCTCCACGCACTCTCCTACCTCTCACCTCACTCTACTCCTCTCCACGCTCTCTCCCACCTTTCCCCTCTCCCCTCACTCTACTCCCCTCCACGCGCTCTCCTACCTCTCCCCTCTCATCTCACTCTACTCCCCTCCACGCACTCTCCCACCTCTCATCTCACTCTACTCCCCTTCCACGCGCACTCCTATATTTTCCTCTCATCCCGCTCTTACTCTCCGCTCAAGCCACCGAGGCTTTCCGTCAGACCCCCGTGTCGACCTTCGTTCAGCGGGAGGTCGCTTATCCTCCTCCACCGGAATTTCCCTTCCGCCCGGCCACCCTCGCCGTTGACTTCCTGCCCCTGCTCAAGTCCGAGTTCACGACCCTCCTTCTTTTCCTCTGACCGCCATCTGCCATCTAAATGGAACCACGTGTTTCTTCGGTTCGGCGGTCTCGCGCTTAGACATCGCGATATGAATCCAAATCGGTTTGCTCGTATTCAATCCAGGGAGCGGTGGTACAGCAGATAGCGCGCGATACTAAAAACCCGGCCACCAGAGTTTAATTCCGAGGCCATGGCCAGCATCAGTGGCGAGTGACACCTGAACCGGTCCTGCCCCCCCCGCCTTCACCAACCCACCGTGACCCAATGCGATGAATCGTCCCCGCGTGCCTGTGCGTGTCTCTCAGGACGATGTAGCGAGCGCCGACGGAGAGAGCGGATCGCTGGTAGAGCTGGGCTCATCCGGATGGGTACGCGTCAACAGCGGGGGGCAAAGCCCCCCTTCACTCCTTCTGGCCGTGCAGAGCCCAGGTGAGCCGTCATCATCATCACGGTCCATGAGCAGATAGCCCGTAAGGTGTCCACTGCACGTTTCGTTGTTTGTTTTCGCTTCCCTCTAATGTCTTTTGCCAACATGCTCCAGTAGTGGCCACGTCGTCCTGGCACCAATCTCTTACCACGTCGTTGTCAAGTCTAGGCGAGTCCCCCCCCCCCCCCCATCGATCTAACTCATCTCCACCCCCACCCTGCTCCCCTTCGTCCCTCCTCTCCTTCCTCATCCGCCCACCCGGGAATTGACGATTCCATTGCCGAGCTGCCTACGGCAACATCGCCCAGAGTGCAGCTGGTCTCGGCGGTTCTTCAAAGATAAGCTAAGCAGGTCGCTGAGCCTGGTTAGCTCTCGGCTTGAAAGATTGCCGAGCTATGCCAGGTCTCGTTTGATTGGCCTCCGGGGTGGCCACGAGATGGCAGCAAGGCAATGGATTCTTGAATTCATTGTTGTGAACCTTTGAGTTGCTACCTCCTCGTACGTGTGTGTGTGTTTTTTCCCTCCGGGTACTCCGGTGTCATTCCACACGAAACCAAAATGCTCAGTGTACAGAGCAGCGCGGTTGGACATGGGCCCTGGTGCAAGGAATGAAATTAGCCTGCTCCCCACACTCTCTGTCCAATTTCCCCCAACTTTGAAGCCGGTGCCTGGGCCTCTCTGTACCGTGGGCCCTGGGGGCAGTTGCACCGCCTACACACTCAATATAGCTACGCCACTGCAAACACTCATCAATGGAATTGGGCAGTGATTGATGAATCTCGATGGATTCCGAGTGAAATTCCATGAATCTAAAGACCACATTCATTCGATCATTCGCATCCTTTATTTGTAATTGGGTTAGGGCCCATTGAGACTAAACATTCCTATTCAAGAGAAACCCGAGGGTTAAACAAGTGCAGCCTTATATTATAAAATAAAAGCAGAAAGAAAAGAGACTTCAGAGTAACAGGAAACGGAGACACGCAAAAAAAATCACATGACTCAAATTTCCACGATTAAATACGAATATCCACACTTGGCGTAAGTATTTCTCAAAAATATTTTTTACAACACTTAGATTCAAATCATCCAATTAATTAACGCGGTAGACTTTAAATTGGTGAAGAGCGCAGTTCGAAAACAATATATAACTAACTGCCGTAAAAAAACAGGTCGAATCATGCGCGCATTTAGAACCCTTAGTCAACCCACCGCCTGATTCAAGGCCACCCGCACACATTGTGAACAATGGGGGTTGGTGGACCGTTCCTCACCGTGGGGCCTCAGTGCCGATTGGTGAATGACGGCTGTGTACCCAGGACTCGTTCAGATGTATCGCTCTCCAGTGGTGTGAGCCGCGGCTGGGAATCGAACTCAGGTCGCCGGGTTCGTAGCGCTGTGTGTTGCTAACCTCTCCACCAAATCACGCGTACGTACACACGCGAACGTCATCAGAGGTGAGAGCCCATTAAGGCTCTTATGTACGTTGAACTTATTTCGCCACCGTTCGTAGCCAACTGTGCTCAATCGAAGGCACAAAAGTCTCTCTTTGAAGGGCAACATGAGGTTCGTGCAAGGCATGCGCGGATACAAAAACAGTATCATGGTGAAGAATATGAGCGCTGCAATCACAAACATCGACAAAGATGAGATGCAAAACAAACTTAAGAAAATTATTGAAAATAATTCGTATGAGGACGACCTGGTACAGCATTGCTTCTACACATGCGTGCATATCTACTTGTGTCTAGAATAGCGGCTCGGGTGTATGGAAACTCTGACTTGCCTGTTATATAAAGACAAAGATCCACTCTTCATTCTATTAAGGCGAATACAGCGAGCACCCATTAAGACCAGCAGAGCTGACAAGGGAGTGGTGTGGCCAGCACCACGGCCAGCCACAGGAATCACCAGATTTCGTAGTGCATTGTGCTAACCGTTGCGCCACTACTCCCCCCGCCCTCCACACACACAGTGTGCACGTATACACTAAAGCAGTTGCTGCAGTGTGTAGCTATGCCACAGAGGAATGTTCATCTTGACCTCTGCAGGAAATTATAATGAAATTGCTAACATTTGGCCGCTTTAAATAGCAATGTCTAGCGGCTGTGCGCGAGTGGTGGCGGGCAGTTGTGGGAACCTATACATGAAAGCTGGACCGCATATTTGTCAAAATATACACCTCAATGGGCCACTTCACCAGGACGGGTGGCAGGGCGGGCGGGCGGCAGGGCGGGCGGGCGGCAGGGCGGGCGGGCGGACGGCAGGGCGGGCGGGCGGCAGGAAATGCAGCAGGGTGGTGCAGTGCCTCGCCACAATATGCGCCTGGGTTCAATTCCTGACTCGAGCGCTTATCTGCCAGGAGTTGATATGTTCTCCTCCTGTTCAGCTTGGGGTTTTGTTTTCCTTCTTCTGGATTCTCCACCGGCCTCCCATAGCGAGAAAGAAAACTAACATTTCATCTATGCTGATGATATATCTGCCGGTGATATTGCTGCTGCTGACGATGGTGGTGGTGGTGATAATGATAATATGTTAATGATATTTAACAAGTCGTGATGATGATTACCTTTAATATATTATGTTGATGCTGGGAATGCCATTCACAAGGTAGTATGGTAATGATTGCATGTAATGCAATGAAGATGATGGTGATAACATTTCAAAGACGACGATAATGATTTATGATGATGACAAGTAGACCCGATTCAAACTTTTATTCTAACAATCGGAATGCTTAATCCCCAACCACCGTTTGAGCGTTATTCCCACCACACTGTGCAATTAATCCACAATTAGTGGTTGTTTATCTTCATAAAGCGATCGCATCTCACGATGATGCACAGAAACAAAGTGGGCATATTTATTTTGCAGAGAGAGTGAGAGGCAGTCAGTGATGGGCAGACGAAGAATAAAAAAGGTCTTGAGCCTGCAATTGAATATTGGCAGGGAGTCGACGATGGCTGGGGGACGGCACGAACATGAGCAAAAACAACTATTCAGGAAAAACAAACACCAATTCTGATCGTTCAGGCACGGGTGGCTTTACTTAAAGGCTGCCGCAGTATTGTGTGCAATCCCAGCATTCACGTTGCTCCCCCCCCCCCCCATTCAACTATTTCAGGGCATTGACCTCGGCAGACATGCCAGGATTTCCCCAGGAGCCGTAAATTCTGCAAGAAAGTGGCTGTGCAGATGACTGACAAAAACATTCAAATAAATATACATTTATGAAATCGCCTTTTGCTTTCGGTGACTCCGAAGCGATGCATAATATATACCTGTTTCTCCATCGTGACCATTCATCGAATCGCCAGAGAGGTTGGACTGATCGTAACACCGTTAATTTGGAGTCAAATGAAACTAATGATGGGCTGCCAATTTTAACTGTTGTATGCAGCTCTGGTGAACGTGTAAACGGGGAACCTCTGAGATTAATGAGTCCCCATAAATAGTCCAGGTGCGGTTATTGTCGGTCTTTTTTTTCCTGGCACGAGGATACGCCGAAATACACCCAGACAGACTTTAGGCGACCACCGGTGGAACCACCCCAACTTTCTTCACTCCTTTTTTTTGTTTCTTTCGCCGTTGTGGCGGGGTTTTTTTTTTTACCCCGGACAGGGTTGTCCCGTGGCAGAGCGGAGCAAATTGGCCGTGATCTCCGGCGGCACTTATCACGAGACGCTAACGGGAAGCGGTGCCCCGTGTAAACACTGCGGTCTGTCACGAGCGGCTCGACACAAATGTAGAGCCATCTTATAAATAGATTTGCATCTGCCTTGCTCGTGAGGCCAGCGTTGGCTCCGGCTCACGCCCACCGTGCTCCTGCACCCCTCCCCTCGTCTCTATCTCTCGTCCACTGCTCTCACTCCCAAGCTTCCCAGCCGCAACACACACCGGCACACTCACCTCGCCACCCACCAACTCACACATGAACGCAGCTACCCACCAACTCACGCACTCACCCAAACACCCTGCCATCATCCATCCACCGAACCACCCATCCAACAACCCAACCGTTTCGCCACACATCCAAAAACCCACCCATCTAAGCACACACCCAACTACTCACTCGTCTAACCACCCAACAACCCACACAGCCACAACCCCACTTAGCCACCGACCCACCAAACTAACCATCGATCCAATCAATTATCCACCCATCCATCCACCAAACCAACCACCCAACAACCCACACAGCCACAAACCCACTTAGCCACCCACCCAACTAACCATCGACCCACTCAACTATCCATCCACCCACCCACGTGCCCCCCCCACACCCAACCCACCCGCACGCAGTCACGCCCAGCCACCAAAATAGGCTGAACGTAAGCAGGTCACTGTGTGCGTTCGGAGGCCCGTGTTTACCCTCATTCTGATTATGGGAGCCCGCTTGGAAAGCCCAAGAACCATTGAACAAAAAAGGGGGGGGGGGCGTGTGTTGCATAGCTAAAGCCATGTGGCTTAGCGTGCGTGGCCATTCCCAGCGTGTTATTCTCTCCGTGTGAATTATATAGCAACCAATCGGCATTCGTTGTCCCATTATAGGGCGTTGCCTGCTTGGTTTTCATGCTGACTTTCGAGCTCGCTGTTTAAAGGCAGCGAACGCGTACCCTTAATTTGGCACGATCTCTTCCTTTTCCCATCGGCGTACCCAGCGGGTTATCTCTGGGTCGCTGTCTCAACTCTTACTTGCTGGGCGCCACCGGTGGCACAATGTTACGTCCCTCGCCTGGTATACAGGAGGTCGTGAATTCGATCCCGACCCTGACGCCTGCTGTATGTTTGGAGTTTGCGTGTCTCTCTCCCCGTGATCGCGTGGATTTTTCTCCGGGTCCTCCGGTTTTTCCGCCCACATTTAGAAACGTGTGTTTAGAGTATTTGTCTGCTATCAATTTCCACGTGATAATCCACTTCATTGAGCAATAATTTGTGGGCTTATTGCGCCTTATCTGATGAAAAAAAAACATAGTGTAGTTTTTAGTTCAGTTTAACCCGGCCACGTGCCTCGGCTCAGCGCTCGAGTTGAGCGAGTGGCTCGCATTCGGAAGCTTGCGAATTACAATCCTGGCTGGGGGTTGACTCAGCCCATCATCCCTCAGAGGTCGATAAAACGAGTATCACTTTGCGGGGAAGTCAACGGTGGTTATCCTATGGATAGACTCGTCCTCGCCATTAGGAACGTGGAATCTTCCATCACTGGCTCAAGGTTGCAAGCAGTAGATGAGCATCGTCTCAATTCTGATTTGACCTATACGTTTAATATCCAAGTGCTTTTTGGGAGAGCGAAACGCATGATGATGATAATAATAAGCAACTCAACAATGTGCCTAACGAAGAGAGTTGCTCAATGTAAGCCTCGCTTACGCGTGCACTCGTTTCACCCGCCACGGTTATGAATGTTCGCGGCAGTGGAGTGACAACGAGCTGTAAGTTATTATCGCGTTATTGATCGACGCCGGGAATGTGCAGCCCCTAGCCTGCCCTTTGAGCTGAGCGCCGCAGAGTGGAGGTCCCCACTCCCTTTGCACAACTCCGGTCAAGGGACAATCGCCAGGTCACAGGCGACAATTTCACTCGGCCCGTTGGGCACCACGCGGGGGAGCGGTGGCGCAGCGGTTAGCGGACTGAGATTTGAACCCGCCTGTCACGCCGAGTTCTCGATTCCCGGTTACGTCAGTGGTGTGTGATAAATGAACTCGGTCAGGGACTCCCCCCATTTAGCAACCTGCACTTAACCGGCATGGTGAAGTATGGTCAAACACCCCCCCCCCCTTCTCCGCGACTTGACCAGCACGGCATGAGATGGCCTCCATTGAGCAATGGATAACAAAGGGTTGTAAAAGAACGATGAAACACCGCATGTGATTCTTCACCCAAGCAAATCGATTAATTCTTGTGATTCGTGGGTCTGCTTTGATATAGGAGTCGCTGTATAAAGCTCATACCACACGCTCGTTGTTTCAACCACAGGCCTCAACCCTTATAAAAAACTAAAAACTTTAGTCTCAATGAGACTTCATTATTTGGTGGTACTGTGTCCGTAGGTAGTGCACAAGCACAAAGAACACAACAGGCTCAACACATTAATCGATAACACGATGGTCTTAAAAGAAAGAGATAAAGTGTGTAATAGGGCAACGTTTCGGGCAGTGGAACTTCTTTTCAGGGCATAGAAAGGGGCAAGAGGTGAGAATAGTCATTCATCCTGGAGAAATCCGATGAGCTATGAAGCTCTTTTTCACAAATGTCCAGCAGACAGCCTCGATTGGCATTTACCGGATTGTAAATAAATCACCTGCTGGTTATCAAGAAGCCACAAAGTGGATTCTCACTCAGTGGAGCCTGGGGGTGAGAGCACTCCCATCGCGCGTATACAGATTTGTGCCAGCGCTGGAAATTCCACATTCACGTGGCAAGGGGTGATGATTATACGCACAGGACAACCAACAACTGACGTTGACTTCCCCACGAGGTAGAAGTCATTTTTTTTTATCAACCGCAGGGAAGCTACGTGGGGCCCGAGTCCACCCGTGACTAGGCCCCGGCAAGGTAAGGTAATTTACCCTTTTTACCGGGTCAAAGGGTAAAGGTGTCGACATGCCGAGAGGTGAGGTAAAGGGTCGGGTAAAGGTAACGTGGAAGAATTACCCGGGAGGGTAAAGGTAGCGCAAAGTATTACCCGGTAAATACCTTGTTTACCGCTCGCTAAAAGCTCCGTGGCGCAGTCCGTGGCCTCCATTTAAAATAGGAATCATCGAGAGTATTCTATATGAATAAAGCGCTCTACCGAGCATTTACCTGTTACAAACCTTCTTCATGGGTAGTACCCCAGTAATTACCCTGTAATCGGGTAATTTGTATGGGGTAAGGGTAAAAGGTAGGGTAAAGGTAGGCTCGTTGTTTTTGACCTTTTACCTTTTACCTTACCTTGCTAAAGGGTAAAAGGTAAGGGTAGAGTGATTTTGATTTAAAGCTTTCGTGACTGCAGGGATTCATATTCTTGATTCTTTCGGTAAAGTCAGGTATTTGTATTATTTTATTATTTCCCTTCTACGTGACTTTACCGAAAGAACCAAGAATATGGTAGAGTGATTGTATTGTGGTAAGGTAAAAGGTAGGGTAAAGGTAGGCTCGTTGTTTTTACCTTTTACCTTACCTTGCCGAGGCCTAGTCATGACCGGGATTCAAACTCTCAAGCTCGTAGCGGCACGTCACCCCGGGGGTATTGCTCGCTGCCCCCCCCCCCCTGTTGCTTTCCACCACCGTCACCGCACGGGGGGTTCCGGTGTTAAGATGCCGATGGGACAGCCAAATTCACACCCCCCCCCTCCCCCGCCAGCACCCCAAAATAGGGCCTCGCCGAAAGCATCGCTCACGTAAATAGTAGCGCGGGAGGATTTTGATGTCTCACGTCGGCTCCAACTCGAGGTTCAAAAAGTTGTCCGCGCTTTCGGCTCCGTGCGAAGGCGATTCCGACGACGGGGAACCGCACCGCGGTCATTAGGAACGTGGGGTCATCGCGGCGACCCGCGTGTCACGCAGACGGGCGGCGAGAGCCGATGGGATACGAAGTTTTCGAGCTTCGTTGAAGGGGATAGGAGGAGGGGGGGGGAACCCCGCATACGAAAACCAAACTTTTATTTTTACCAGGTAAGACCCACTAAACTTTCTTAGATCTTTTACAAAAGCGACCTGGCCACAAATGATCACTCAACGAAGTGGCTTATCAGGTGGAAATGCACAGCAGCCAAATACTCTAAACGCGTGACGCTGATTCTAAATGTGGAGGAAAAAAACGGAGGACCCGGATAAAAATCCACGCGACCACGGGGAGAGAGAAAGAAACATGCAAACTCCAAATATACAGCAGCAGGCGTCAGGGGTGAGGATCGAACCCACGACCTCCTGCATACCAGGCGAGGGAGTTAACATCTCCTAGCCATCGTGATGATGATGAGAGGGAGAGACACGCAAACTCCAAATATACAGCAGCAGGCGTCAGGGTCTGGATCGAACCCACGACCTCCTGTATACCAGGCGAGGGAGTCAACATCTCGACATTAGCGTCCGTTCTCAGTGCGTGGGCGCTCGGGAGGTGTGGAGAGGCGTCGCTCGGCACGGCGACGCGTTCACGTTCACACGCTCGCGGGCGGTTTCACCACCTGGACACTATTCGTTACTTGACGCCTCGTCTAATGCATAGATGAAATGTGTTTTTAGCTTTAGCTGGCCTAACCGGGCGGGGTGGTGGAAGAGGGTCGGCTACCCCGACGGGTTATTGGGGGGGGCACGCAGAGTTCAGCTGCCAAGGGAGAGACCTTGAAGCCAGTTGGTGGGAGACTGTGAAGAGCAGACCTTGGAGGACAGGTGGCAAACTTACGACAGCTACAGGATCAAACGCAGGGAAGGGATGGCGAGGTTCGGTGGCATCAAGGGAATTGGCAATGATGAGATATTGACCTTGACCTTAATCCATTGTTGTATGGAGGCTCCCGCACGCCACGTTAATATTGGGGGTTGGTTCACCGTACTTTAACCACGCTGGTTTTGGCGGGTTGGTAGAAGTTGGATGGAGGAGGGAAACGCAATACCGGTGCATAAATCACGCGACCTTAACTGGATGCAGTGCTCGATTTCACCCGGTTCTGCCTTGGTTGGCGGCCCAGGAAATAAAAAAAATTTGTACCAGCACATCACAGACCGCTGGCTCTGGCTCTGGCTACTAATAGTCACGTACCACCGACTCCAGTCTGCCAACGACATGGAAAACATCCAGTGAAAATGTAAACCCTACCTGGATGGATTCTAAACTAAACTATACTCAACTATTTTTTTATTTTACCAGAGGCCCACTGAGCTATACAGCTGTTTTCCTGAAAGGACCTGGCTTTAAGTGGAAATTTATAGCAGCCAAATACTCTACATGCATGTTTCCAAATGTGGAGGGAAAAAAAAACGGAGGACCCGGAGAAAAATCCACACGACCACGAGAAGACATGCAAACTCCAAATATTCAGGCATCAGGGTTGGGATCGAACCCACGACCTCCTATATACTAGGTGAGGTAGTTAACGTCTCGTCACCGTGGCACCATGTGATTTACTTGGTGAATGTTTGCCGGACATACTAATATAATGAGCCAAGAATGTCTGTGTGTAACGCTCGTGACGTCACTCCACGTCGACCAGCCCCTCTCATTAATCATCAAGAACAGGTGGGGTCCTCCACATGAGCCCCCCCCCCCTCCATTAATAATCATGAGCGGGTGGATTGTTACACTCACGCAGGTCGAGCGGAAATACAATTTTTTTTCGCAAAATCGCCTTAAGTTTGACGTTTCTTTATTGAAAGTTATTCAAATAAATAATTGTATGCAGCAACAAAAGTCGATTTGGTGTCTTTATATATTTCTTCAGCATTTAAAACAAAAGGTAAGTTTAATTTATGCTTCTAACTTATCATAAAAGAGACATTTCTCTGTGATTTTCCAGATATTGTATAAAAATCCAATTTATTTCAACCCTTGCGACCGAAAGCAGAAGAGAATAAAGTATCAGAGCAGTGAATTTTAACAAATTGAAGGTCAGTTATATACAATGCTACAGTGACATGAAGTGAGGTGTTTTATGACGTAGATTTGTGCAAGAATCACAGCCATTAATAGTGTTACAGTGCACTGCAGTGAAGTGTTTGATGACATACTTTCGTGCAAGATTCACTGCCAGGCAATTCACACAAGATACAATTATACTCTGCTCAATGTTATCGTAAACATTACAACTTCCGTCCAAGGACGGTCAAACAAGCCAGTCTCGTGTGGTTGCCGACATTGTAGGGTCAAGGCGCAGCCCCGCAAATGCCTTGCTCATGCCACTGCTTGCGAAAGGGCCTCCACTCGAAAGAGCTCAAAAAGGAGCCCCCTCCAGACGCTGTCGGAAAAAAAACACGAGAATACCCACAGTTTACCCCACGACATGCAACCTGCCGACTGGCTAACCGTGTTGAACCCACGTGCTGTTCAGCGGGTTGCTGGACGGAAAGCAAGGGGGGATTGAAGGCAGATCGATGCCTGTGGTTTCAAACTGCCGCGCCAGGAGATCGAGTCGAAGCGTCGATCTCTGGATCTCGAGTCCCGCGCGCTGACCCTCGGAAAATAAAGTATCGCGATCCCCGCCTCCTCGTGAATCTGGCAGTCCCATCGGCAGCGTTCACGCGAGGTGGACATTGTGTATGAGGCATCCACCAACTGCGTCGTCACCACAGGAAGA
>CM025654.2:9432305-9448142 GCA_014621495.2 Entosphenus tridentatus | reverse complement strand
ACCACAGGAAGAGTTATATTCATCTACGTGAAGAAAGGTTGGGGGGGGCAGGGTGGCGGTGTATATATAAACAAAACAATCCATTTGGACAACGAGAGCAAACAGGAATAATCTGACGAAAATTCACCATAGATTGGACAATGTGGCAGTGGATGACGACGCGAGGGTAAATGAAACGCGGTTATAATTGGTACGGAGTTGCGTAATGCGAAGCAACAAAAGGCGAGATGGTGGTGGAGGGTTGTTTTTTCTCTCTCTCTCTCTGCCGTTGTGATGAGCGGTTGTGTGTGTTTGTTCTCGTGGTTGTTCTGCTCGGATGTCAATGAATGTTCATAAACGTCCGTGGCATGAATGGACGAGATGCAGGGAGAGCGCGCGCGTGTGTGCGCATGTGTGTGCGCGCGCGCGTGTGTGCGCGCTTGTGTGTGCGCGCGCGCGTGTGCGCGTGTGTGTGCGCGCGTGTGTGTGTGCGTGTGTGTGCGTGCGTGTGTGTGCGCGTGTCCAACTTGGCGTAACTTGTCAACAAAAGCACGGATCGGCTGCGTTACGAGCTGCTGTGTCCTGCTACTGGGTGATGCGCGCGCGTGCACGCGTGGCGTGTGTGTCTCGTTTTGTAGATGGCAAAATGAGAAAACCATTCATCTCTATTCATCCATTATCTCAGGATCCGGTATCTCCGCTGCTGTGAAAGTCATCGTCTCGCGAGGGCTGGCATTCACCTGTTTCGCACGTGTACATTTACACAGCCCTGTTGTTGTCACTCTTGTTTGACCATACTTCACCGCGCTGGTTGGTGTCGGTTGGTGAAGGCAACATATGGCAGCAGCGTGGCAAAATCCATTGTTGTTCCGTACTTCTATGCTCCCGTGTCTATGTCTGTGTTCACAGCCCTTACCAACCTGTACTGAGCAGCAGGCCCGTCCTTCCATAGGGGGGTGCGAGGCCTGGGGCAAATCCCACAGTGTGTCCCCCCTCCCCCCGACGCCTTTAAACTAAACCGGGACTGTTAATCTCACACCGTGACGTCTAAGCACGCGGCCCCCCAAAGTGCGGGGCCCGGGGTAGTGGCTCCGATTCACCGTTACCCTCGGGACGGCTCTGGACAGCATGCGGGGGAGGCTCAGATCCCGCGGTGAATAGACAAAAGGCCTGTGTACGTGTACTGCACGTTGTGGAGACATTGCCTCACCGTTGTCCAGGGCGCCACGGTGACCAGATGTAAACCACCTCGCCTGGTATTCAGGAGGTTGTAGGTTTGATCTCAATCGTGATGCTGGACTATATATTTGGAGTTTGCGTGTCTCTCTCTCTCTCTCCCAGTGGTCGCGTGGATTTTCCTCCGGGTCCTCCGGTGTTTCCCTCCACATTTAGAAGCAACAACGCGCGTTTAGAGTATTTGGCTGCTACTAAACATCTCCACGCGATAAGCCACTTTCGTTGAGCCATCATTTGCGTTGGCCAGGTGACTTCTGACAAAAAAAAAGCTAATAGCTCGGTGGGCCTTACCTGGTGAAATAAAAAAAATAGTTTAATTAAGTCGAGTCCACAATTCCCGTGTCACGCATCCCCTTCCCCCCCACTACCCCCACTCCACCTGCCCATGACGGGGACCCGGGCAGGCGAGGTTGCGGGCTCGGCGGACGCCGTGCTGCCGGCCGTGGTGGCCCTGGCGTTGGTCGGCGCTCTGCTGTCGGCCTGCGTCTTCCTGCGACTCCGGCGTGCCAAACACCCCAGGTGAGGACGCGCCCTCGGCACGCCGTTGTCAATCCACTGCTGGATGGGCATGAGCCTCCCCAGGTTGTTTCAGGCGGTGGGAGATATCCGACTGGGATTTTGCCGTGACCTGCCAGTGTGCTGGCTCGTGAAGGCGGGGTACGCGCAGGATATGCAGGCTGCTTCAAGAAAAATGGGACTATCGTTTTTAATGGGAAAAGAATGGATAATGCACTGTAACGTGATAACAAATGTAATGTGAATAGCTTCAAAAAGTCAAAGAGTCTCCACTTGTTCGCCATCATTGTCAGCACACGCCTGGATTCTTCTCCAGGTGACCTCCAGAGCCCGAAGGCACATTTCTTGTGGTATTGTTGCAAATTCTCAGAAGTGTTAAAAAAACAAAACGTTGAAGCACCCTGTATGTATTGCACAGTAATACGCCGATTGACGTCTTCCCCATTTCACGTCGTTTCGCAAATACGTCGTCACCTTAATAACACCGCTACCCGATTAGCGTTGTCTCAACCCCGCACATTTACGCCGCTGGCGGCATCGTTCGTTGTTTTCTCGTTATCCCGTCGTGTCTCAGCCCTTCACCTCCACCATCAGCTACCACTGTAAGTCGCTCTGATTGACGTCGTTTCGATATCCGTCGTCGTCGCACCCTTCAGGAACGCATCCCCGACGTAAACCGGGGTGTTGCTGGATCAGCAAAAGCATAGGATGGTTTGTGATGATATCAATGACGGTCCGATTAAAGATGAATCATTGTAGAGTTAAAAGATTTGCGTTGTATTGATATAATCATACGGATAGTTCCAGCCATGGCTGGGAATCGAACTCGCGTTGCACTTTAGGTGAGACCAATATTCCAAACGCTGCACTGTCCACCCCCGGTGATTCTCGTGCTTAGCGCGAGCAATATTTATCATAAATATATGATTAAAAATAATACTTAGGTAAGAACTGAGTTGCTGCATTCATATAAATATATTTAACCTGAAATTGCATTTGTACGGAAATCACAGTTATTATTATAATTGCTTCGTGAAAACTGATTAGATTCCCGATGTAAAAAAACACATCATGAATATTCTTAAATTCCCTCCATTTTATTGACGATAAGCTGTGATGTGTTTGTACTCTAGTGATGTGTTTATTAACTATAGTACTGACCTTTTGTTTGCGTGTCACCGTATCTGGCTATCTGTCCACCTGTATCTCTCAGTGTTCCTTTCTGTCTGTCTGTCCATCTGCCCGTTGTGCCACCAAGTGCATTAATACTCCCCCCCCCCCCCATCTTTTTCCAGGGGCTATGGCTCTGGCTCAGCAGTGACCTTATCTGTGGCAAACGGAGACGGAAAGCTACCCTTTACAAAGTGGGTGATGCCTCGTTTCTGACGCTGTTATGCAATTTGCGTGATGACACCACGAGCGGCGACCGATTGGTAAAGATGCGCTGTGAAAATGCGCTCAAGATGAATACAGTGATGAGAAAATTAACAAAGGAAAGTAAAAATTTGACCGAATTATGGTTGATTTGTTTGTTTGTTTTACTCTCCCGGCCACACACATCCACAGCGGCGGTGACGCGGCCCGTTCGTTGCAGGGGTTTCACGGTTCGAACTCCATTGGCCGCCCTGGTTATTACCGCAGTGTGTAGTTACCGTGGTGATGCTGCGCCCGTCCACTTCAAATTGGACGTTAAAGATCCCCCCCCCCGCCCACCGTGACGGAGTTCGCAAGAGCAGGCCATTGCGTGCCTGCGTCAGGGGTCCAAATTAGACAAGTTCCCCCGCAAAGTTCAACAAAATCAACTTGAACGACAATCTCTCCGAGAAATACTTTAGAAAGCAAAGCGCAACGCAAAACAAAACGGCTCTTCACTTGTAGATGCACACCTTGGCTGCGTGCCCTGGGCTGTCCAACACGAGTGTGATCCTCCGTTAATGACAAAATATAAATGTCCTCGTGACATTGTTGCGGTGTGACTGCTGTTGTAACTTGATCTATGTCTACGTAATGTGCAGCAGAGGGCGGTGCGGAAAAATGCATTGATGTGCTGTACTTCTACGCAGCCCAAATCTATGTTCACCACCACCACCAACACGCACTGACCAGCGTGGTGCAGTTTTACCACCCCCCGCCACGATTTGAACGGCATGTGGTAAGCGCCAAACCAGCCGTGGAATGACCAACAGGGCCGTACGTGCGCATGTACATCATAGCTCGCAGCGCATTGCGGGAGCCTGTACTACAGCTACACAACGAAACATAGAGCATTGTGGCAGCTGGTCTTGTCAAACCATGAGACATAGAGCATTGTGGGAGCTGGTCTTGTCAAACCACGAGACATAGGGCATTGTGGGAGCTGGTCTTGTCAAACCACGAGACATAGAGCATTGTGGGAGCTGGTCTTGTCAAACCACGAGACATAGAGCATTGTGGCAGCTGGTCTTGTCAAACCACGTGCTATACATTGCATCATCATTGTGGGAGCTGGTCTTGTCAAACCACGAAACATAGAGCATTGTGGCAGCTGGTCTTGTCAAACCACGAGAGATAGGAAATTGTGGGAGCTGGTCTTGTCAAACCACGAGACATAGAGCATTGTGGGAGCTGGTCTTGTCAAACCACGAGACATAGAGCATTGTGGCAGCTGGTCTTGTCAAACCACGAGACATAGGGCATTGTGGGAGCTGGTCTTGTCAAACCACGAAACGTAGAGCATTGTGGGAGCTGGTCTTGTCAAACCACGAGACATAGAGCATTGTGGGAGCTGGTCTTGTCAAACCACGAGACATAGAGCATTGTGGGAGCTGGTCTTGTCAAACCACGAGACATAGAGCATTGTGGGAGCTGGTCTTGTCAAACCACGAAACGTAGAGCATTGTGGGAGCTGGCCTTGTCAAACCAATGGAGATCAGCGCCTCCGTGGGAATACAAAATCAACCAATGGATGCCGCTCAGTCCGAGCGGCGACTACCCAGTAAACTTGCAACATTGGCATGCGCTTGGAACCATTGGACGAACGTTGGCCCGACGTTCCATGTTTACTTTGTCGACGGACTTCCAGATGTGAATTGGTATTGCATTGCCATGGGTTCGTGTTTTGCTTTCACAGAAAATGTTAGTCAACTCTCAATTATCAGTGGTGACGTCGGCTATGGATGGCCCCAGTAAAATAAACGCACGTGTAAAGCAAGGCGCTTACATACGGCCATATAAGCATTGTTCTTGTTGACCGACTGACAATATGGGGTGAAGCAACAGAATGTGTCGTCCGTATGCATCGCTTCTTGAAGTAACCGGTTTCATTAGCAGCACGTTTTTGTTCATGAGGGTGCCGAGTCATCCGACCCCCGACGAGTGAGGAGCGGGTCGAGTAGATCTGACGGAGACGCTTGAAGGCCCACGCCTCTTTAGCTCGGCTTCCGAGCGTCACCACTCGTGGTTCCGCGCCTCGAGTCACGGACATTGACGCCGGCGAAATACTGGGCGCGTTACACATCATCATCATGAAACCGAAATACTGCGCGCATTACACATCATCATCATCATCAAACCGAAATACTGCGCCCGTTACACATTGCATCACCATCAAACCAAAATACTGGGCGCGTTACACATCATCATCATCAAACCGAAATACTGCGCGTGTTACATATTACATCATCATCATCAAACCAAAATACTGCGCGTGCTATACATTGCATCATCATCAAACCAGGGTGAACGTAAAAGGCGTGGATAAGCGCGGATAGGGTGCCACGGTGCCCAGATGTTAAAATAGGCTAATTCCTCAGTGGGCTTTACCTGGTAAGATAAAAAGTTTATATTTTATTTTCTATATTTTTAATGATTGTATGGCCTTTTCTATACTTTGCACTCCTATCATGTTTTGTACTGTGAAAAATAGCTTTATAGCTCATCCGATTCCTCCAGTAAAAATACATTTTCTGATTCTGAATACCTCACCTGGAATACAGGAGGTCGTGGGTTCAATTCCGACCCTGATGCCTGCTGTATATTTCGAGTTTGCATGTCTCTCTCCCCGTGGTCACGTGAATTTTTTCCGCGACCTCTGGTTTTCCCCTCCACAATTAGAATCAACATCACGCGTTTTAGAGTATTTGGCTGCTATACATTTCCACATGCTAAGCCACTTTGTTGAGCTATCATTTGTGGCCAGGTCGCCTTTGAAAAATAGCTATAGAGCTCAGTGGGCCTTACTTGGCAAAAATAAGAAAATAGTTAGAATAATTGTGCGCGGTTGTGCGTTGCTATAAACGTATCAGGAAAAACGCGCATCACGATTCCTTTCTATCGCTGTCTCTTTTTCGTTAATTCCACTCCCCCCCACCACAGAGGCAGGAGCTTTGGGAGGCGAAAAAAGCACAAACAGTAAGTAGTGGCGGCGCGCGGATGAGACCTCGCCGAGACGCGAGACTTACATCACCGCACCATCGCCGACAATCTCTCTCAACGGCGTCAATTCTTAGGCGGGGAAGTCAGATTATTGCCGCTGTAAAGGAGCACCGTCCTCACTTCTCGCATCTACCGGAGTTACGCCCGTCAAGGGGAGGCTACAGCCCTGTTGAGAAGTTATTATTGTTCTTGCGTTTCTTCTCCTTCTTTCGTATGGCTGATGTCGATGCAGAGCAACAACTGCAATTTAACATGCAGGTGGTCTAAGCCAGTTAACCGCGTCAGGAGCAGTAGCGGAGTGTATCATTGCCGTGATGTCTCCTTCGTATTTGTGGATCGGGCATCACGTCCTTCTACGTTTCGCGGTCTGTTCTGGATGCCCGCAGTCGCACACTGCTGGAGAGGTTTTCATTTCCCATTTGTGCATTGGGCTCGTTCACCCAGAAAAGCCTCACTCAGCCCCGTGGCTCTTTTTCGCGAGGGTCCTGCCAAAGTTTTCACAGCAGGGGGCCCGTCGATGATCGCTCTGTATAGCTCCCAGTTGAGCAACTGGCGGTGTAATTTCTCACAGTGGCAAACTTCGCACCGTGATGTTTTGGCACGCAAGGGCCCACCCTCGGGGCCGACCGCGCAGCAGACGGCGCGCGGTGTTGTCGCGGTATTAACCAGGGCGGCCTCTGGATTCGAAGCGTGAGCCTCTTGCGGCTCGCGGAGGACTGCCGGGGCGCGACACCGTTGATCGACGCTGTTGTGCGGTGGCTGCTATGGGACGTGTGCGCCATTTAGTTCAGCGAAAAAGAAAAACCGTTTATCAAAAAGTTATCGCAAGGTTTTTTGTCGCCGACTTTTTTTCTCACACGGCTGCCAGCACGATGCCCCACCAGCAAAACTCCAAAATGCATGTAATGCCTTAAATGCGTGTAACCGATTTGGGGAGTGCTTTCCGAGATCTGGATTCAGGAAAATGAAGAGCGACAAGCCAATGTGCCTGAAGGGGGAGTTGGGGGGGAGGTTTTTAATTTGTTGCGCATTGCCCGCTCCGGCGTGTCGATCAGAAACGTGGATGCAGGCAGAGAAAATGGAACATCAGCTGAATAGAGGAGAGCTTGCGAAGACGCATTGGAGAGGTGCATGCTAAACGTTAGGCTGAGAGACAGAGCGAGGAACGCATGGATTGGAGAAACTAACAAAAGGCAGAGAGACGCAACATTCACTCTCTAGGGAAAGCAAGCGGGATTCGGCGGGACACGTCCATCGAAGGGTCTGTGTGCTGGCGGTCGAGACTTAGGACAGAGTGGCAGCCAAAGGTGGGAACACCCTAGAGAGAAGACGTCCATTGCGGAGATGGAGCGATGTAAACAAATTACGTGCAGGAGATCATGGATTGTTGCGTCGCATGAATGTTAGAGATGGGCACGACTTAAGGAGGCCTTCATCCAGCAGTGAATCGATCATGGACGTTGATGATGGTGCTGATAGTACGTTGGAAAGACGGAGCAGTTACCTGCTCAACCAAGTGTGGAGTGGTAATAAGAATTTATGAAGTGCCCGTAAACAATCGTTCTCAGGGCCAATCTCATGTGACCATTTCGCCTTTATAAACGGAACATTTTAGGCTAGCCACAGCCATGCGACTGTGCCATGCAACCCAAACTACGATCCATATAATGAACCACTACAGCCTGTGCTCTTTAAATGGCCAGCAGACCTCGACATCGGCACGTAGCTCATGAACATTTTGCTGCTATCGTGCGCAAGCATTGAATGCGATTTCACGTGTGCGGGCAGGAGCCATCGCAGCAACATTGAAACAATTCCCATGGCAGGGGTGACTGTGGGCAGAACCACCTTTGTTGCCTTTCCACAATGTTGGTACTTTACTTTATCAACACCAGGGGAGTGACATTGACCCGGAACTGGGGAAGGAAACGGACGACCTTCCAATATGAACATTACGCTCCGTGTAACTCTTCACACAACGTCTCATTGTTAGCGGTTCGTTGCCGCTGCTGCTGCTGCTGCTGAGATTTGCCCTGCGTCTCCTCTCCCACGCGCGCCCGTCCACGTGTGAGATGAGAGAGGGGATTTTTTATCACGTAGACTTTCCCGACCAATATTATCCATGAGAGGTTTTTTTTTTGGGTTAGAGCGCGTAAATATATAAACGTGTCGTTAAATCCGCCACCACCCGACACAGCCGATTAGCAAAGGTTTGTCACGGAAACAGAAAGTGCCAATTCGTTACTAGTACAGCACACCGGTGTGTTGGAGAGTAAACCCACAACAATTACAATTTGAGTCATCAAATAGTTTAACGACATATTTGTATTTGCGTGGTCGAGTACAAAAAAAACCCCTCTATTATAGGGACTTTTATTCTGAAATGTTTTGAGTTTTGTGAGAGGGGAGGGGTGTTTTTTTAATTCACCACTTGGGCCTTCAAGACGGGGCACTTTAAACAGAGCACCGCACGCGCAAGGCTCAGAATCGGACCAGGTTTTGAGCCCGAATCGTGCTCGGATGGGCGACCACCACATATGCCAGGTGCCGTAGGTTTACAGCCTGCATGGTGGGCAGCAGATGGCAGCGCAACTAAATTCCATTGTTTGACACCGCACTCCTCCGCTCCCACATCTACATGTAAGGAAACCACAGACTCGCCGATTCAACGGCTGGAGCTGTGGCGAATCTTGCGACCCGAGTTCTACGGCCGCCCGCCTTTACCGACCGGCATTAACCAGCGTAGTTGAATGATGGTCAAGTAGCCCCCCCCCCCTCCTCCTCCGTGGAGAAGCCCTCATCCAGCAGCAGATCGGCAGACGGGGGCCGTGCACACGCGCGCACGGCACCTTGCGCGCTGCTCGTGGGTGCCCTGTCTCACATGTTCTCTCCTTGCAGCCCAGTACCCATGTCCGAGTTCGGGCAGAACGTCCTCGCCATGTCTCGCGACTCGGGCTACAAGTTCACCGTGGAGTTTGAGGTGGGGGCCCTGACACGGCTTTGTTTCTTTCTCACCAGTTGCCCCGCGGGGGGCCACCGCTAGACTGGAGGAGGAGGTGGCGGTGCACGACCACGAGTAGCCGAGCTCACAGCGAGAGAGCTGTTCGGGATTTTGGTGTGGGCTGGCTGCGGAAAAAAATGTTTCAGGGTTGCCGGCCCAGACAGATGCTCCTTAAAACTCTTCTATCGCTATTACCATAGTTTATCTTCCGGTGAAATTGACTGTGAACTAAACTTACTTTTGTTTTGTAACCAGGTAAGCCCCCCCTGAGCTATAGTTATTTTTTAGTGATGACTTGGCCACAAATAATAGCTCAACAAAGTGGCTTATCACATGGAAATCTTTTGCAGCCAAATAATCTGAACGCATTTTTCTAAATGTGGAGGGGGAAATCCACAAAACCACGGGGCGAATATGCAAACTCCAAATATACAGCAGCAGGCGTCACGGTTGGGATGGAACTCACGACCTCCTGTATACCAGGCGAGGGAGTTAACAGCTCGCTGATTCCTTCACCCATGACGAGGACTAGGTCTACACGACTATTTCGTTACATCCACAGCGTGTCCAGCCGTCACGCTGCAGGTCACAACAACACACACTCACTCACCCACTCATCCACCCACCCACCTACCCTACTCACTCACCACACTGCAGGCCACGACGCTTCTCTTGATGCTTCTGCCCTCACGGTGCTCCACTTTGGAATTCCCTGCCATCGTCTGTTCCCCACCCCCAAAAGCTCTTACCACAATAAGCCCGCTCAGTTCAAGAAAAGCGTTCAGCTCTTTATCCGTTACAGCTTTAAAAAGGTGCCGTTTGTTGCTGGCCGCTTGGCGTGTCTTGGCCTTCGGACCCGTGCTGAGCGACCGGCGACAGCGAGAGAGAAAGAAAAAATAACAACGCCACCTCCACGTGTCCCCAGCTGAATGAAGCCCTGGGGGCACAGCAGACGTTCGCTGCTCTGTGCTGTTGACATAATCGCCCCGATTGGGCAAGCAGACCCCATCGTGTCAGCCACCCGCTGGCAGGCAAATTGTGTACCCAGAGGCCAGACAGGTCCCGCACCCCCCAACCCCCCAGTTAACCTTGCCGCGAAGCAAGTTGAGAGCCAGCAAGGGCAACTGTCCACCCACAAACCAGAGCTCCCAGACCGTGAGTCATTTCGTCCAGTCGCCAATTTAAAACAATCCCACCCGTCCAGTACGAATAATAAACAAGGTTATAATAGACACATTGATATCGTGGCCGTTATCATACGGGGTGGCTGGTGGCAGTGGTGACGCTCGCGCCTTACGGCAGGAAGGGCCTGGGTTCGATTGCGGACACGGGCAACTTTCTGTGTGGAGTTTGTTTGTTCTCTCTCTGTCCTGCAGGAGTTACCCCAGGATTCTCTGGTTTTCTCCCACAGCAAACTTCCACCCCCCCCCCATAATCAAACTGATTTTGACTTAACATGGCAATGCTGAGAAATAACCTTCAAATGATTAAGTTGGATTACATGTTCATACAGATCACACTCAAATATTATCATTCATGCAGGATTAAATCTTTTACCACACTTTCTCTTTTCATAAGTCTTATGTATAGGTATTTCAGATGCTATCATACTTCACGCAAATATTAATCGAGCAGCATTGAACCATTTACGGGCGTTCAATCATTTACACCTCTCGCACAAACTCTACGCAAGTCGTAAGCGACCATTGCCCTTTAGCCCGCGGAGTGAACGAGACCGGACAAACGAGACGACCACGAACAATGCACAACGCGACGGAGACCCAAGAGAATAGATCTTAGATTTTGACTTAAAACTGAGTATCCAATCCGAATAGTGAAGCCCGCAACGGTGGCTCGGCGAAGCGTTTACACTCTTGCTCCGGGATCAGGTGACCTGTGGTACAACAACACCTCTCCGCCCACATCACGACTGGACAACCTCGTGGGGGGCAGTGGCTTTGCCCTCCGCCACACCTGCCCCCCCTCTCCAGAGATCCCCCTGCCATGGGGAACGCACACACGTGTGCGTGCGTGCGCGAGGGTTTTGCAAACACGAAGAGTGGTGGGAGCAGTGGTTGTCGCACCTGAGCTACGAACCTGGTTCCCCCAATAGATTCCGAGGGCCCGCTGCTAGTAGGTACGGCAAGTGATGTTTGAGCCTGTGTCTGGGAATCTCCTAGGCCGACTCAGCCTCAAATAAGTACCTGGTGCGGTGTGTAAATATCGACACTCGAGAGAGAGGACGTTCGCCCGGCTATGAATGGTGCTGGCCACACCACCCTGCCGTGTGGCGTTCCCAGCCTTAACAGGTGCTCGCAAACAGAACTTACCCCGAGTATCTATAAAGTCGACAAAAGGGCACCTCTAAAGTTGAGGTGTATTTGGTGAGAACTCAAAGAGACGAGGATAGTCTCACAAGCGAGAGTGATCTGGCTCACCGACATGACAAAAGCGAAAAAAGTTCAAGCAAGCACAGCAGTGAAGCGAAGTCGTAGCAAAAAACAAACAGCCATATCCCATCTTGGTTCTTTCGGTAAAGTCACGTAGAATGGAAATAATAAAATAATAAAAATAAAACGTAACAAAATAATTCTCACGACGTTTCGGCCACAACGCAAGCAGCCGTCCTCAGGTGGAGAACAGGTCTGTCGAGGAGACAAGAGTCTGAATGACAAGCCCCAGGCTTGGAGCGACTATTTAAGCTGGGATGGAGGGGCGAAGAGCGCCTTGACAAAATAATTTGCATATCAAGAGGAATTTAGCATATTTATGGGAAATGCAGATATGCGATTAGTACTACTTGTGAAATGCGTAGGAGGTTTGGCGAGGGGTTTAAAGTAATTATGCCCGTACATTATGCAGGATTAGCAGCATCAAAGGGAGGGGATAGGGATAGCATTATAACGTAACGTTGAATAATGAATTCCCTGCAGCGCACACGGTGACTCGGGCACATTATTTCGAGACTGATCAGACTACAATTACAGTCAAGTCACAGAACAACACCGCACGGGAAACGGGTGACGAATGGCGCTAATCGTCTCTGCGTGCGGATTCCGCAGGAGCTGCGGTTGATAGGAGCGGAATTTTCGCACGAAGCCGCGGACCACTTGGCCAATCGGGGCAAGAATCGCTACACCAACATCCTGCCGTGTAAGTCGCTCACGCACGAGGCGTGCCGAGGGACGCCGATTCACCGTCGTGTCTGCGAGGCCGATAAAATAATATCGTTAGAGTTGTTATTATTTCATCTTGATTTGAAGCTTTCGTGACTGCAGGAATCCATACTCTTTGGTTCTTTCGGTAAAGTCACGTAGGTAGAAAATATAATAAATCACTATTTTATTTTGTTATTATTTTTTTACAATGTATACAACTCGGTAACATGGCAGTGGTGCCGAACAAATGACGATGACACTACACGCGGCATAACCTCGCTCGATTTAAGACCGAAAACAGGAAGACTTCTTCACAATTCTGGAAAATCGCCTGATGAAGCTGGCTGTAATCACCGGCGAAAAGTCACAGGACTCAAATTTTGTAACGTTGTGGGTTTACTCTCAAACACACCAGCCAGGGTTGGGATCGAACCCACTACCACTTGCATACCAGGCGAGGTCGTTAACATCTCACCACCGTGGCGCCATTGACAAATGAACCTTATGACGGGATCCCGGGGTCCCTAATAAACGGAAGTCGAAATCGTAATAAATGTATTTACTTTTGGCGACTCCGTCCCACCGTGCACATAAACGCCGCGACCCACCAAAAAACAATCCTCTCGTTCTTCACCAAGCACCCGTCGTGGCCAAAATTGCCGTAATCATAAACAAAACTTTGAAACTTTGATTAGCGCATCGTGTAGAGCTCGTCGAGAGGAGTAGATCGCCGTGTCGTTCGCCTTCAACAGACGTGAAATGACGTCGCAACGCAGTTCATGCGAGAGCCGGGGGCTTATGGGACCCCGGGGTCCCGCCATAAGGTTCAAATGTGTTGAGTGTTTAGTTACTTGTGCTCGCAGCAGCAGCAGCAGCAGCAGCGTCACCGAGTAATCCGTTTAATTTTAGACGACCCTTTGAGTGACCCTGGCCGCCACTGTCACCTGCAGATGACTTCAGCCGCGTCATCCTGTCCAGCATCGAGGGCGAGGAGGGGTCCGACTACATCAACGCCAACTACATCCCCGTAGGTGCCACGCAGCCTCTCGGCTATCGAGTGCGCAGGCGGTGCAACTGCACACCGGGGCCCACGGGCGGGGTCGGAGGGGCCCTGATGCCGGCCGACGAAGAGAGGAGACATTGGACAGGGGAGGGGGGGTCCCGGGGGGGGGGGGGGGGAGTCCCGTTTCATTGCTTGCACCGGGGCCCATTCCAACCATGCTCGCCCAGGCCATTGGCCCGGCTGATGCTCTATTTGAATACGAGAGGGCAGGATGACGGACAGGATTGATGTGACACTTGCGTGACACTCACCTGACCCTCTTCAAACATCGCCCCCACATTAACCCGAGCCGGAGTAAACGATATCTGAAGGCACACACACCGCACACCGCATCACACACACCGCACATCACACCACGTACACCGCACAACACATCACGCAGAACTCACAACACATCACACACAACGCACAGCACATCACACACAACACATCACGCAGAATGCACAACACATCACGCACACCGCACAGCACATCACACACAACACATCACGCACACCGCACAACACACAACGCACAACACATCACGCACAACGCACGCCGCGTGCCGCCCCCCAGGGCCACCGCTCTCCCAAGGAGTACATCGCGGCGCAGGGCCCCCTGCCCAGCACGTGCGACGACTTCTGGCGCATGGTGTGGGAGCAGGACTCGCGCGTCGTCGTGATGCTCACGCAGTGCGTCGAGAGAGGACGGGTGAGCCCACGCGCGGGACACGGCGCGCACGAGACACTCTCGCTCGCTCACGGCTGATCACACGCAGGGTACTTAGAGACGCTCGTGGCGCTCAATCGCTTGCCCATTTGTCCCGTCGCCTGAGCGTTCATTCTCTCGATCGTTCGTTCGCGAACGAACTGGCCAGGAGGCATCGCCGTGCGGCAGCGAACGACGATCGCAATGAGGCGGATTTGCACAACGAGCGTCCCTGCGGGTCGGCTCATGTCCGTGGCTCCGCCCGCAGATCAAGTGCGAGCACTACTGGCCCTTCGACGAGGAGGCGGTGGACTACCGCGGCTTCGTCGTGCGCCGCATCTCCGAGTCGGCGCTCGCCGAGTGGACCGTGCGCGAGTTCCAGATCGGCCGGGTACGGTGCAGCCGATGCCCTCCCTCGCACGCGGCGGCGGCGGTGGCGGTGATGCTTGTGACGGTGATGATGGTGGTGGTGGTGCTGGTGCTGGTGGAGTTCATATATATATGATGATAATGGTGGTGGTGATGACCGTTGGTGGTGGTGGTGGTGGTGATCATGGCGATTAGGATGGTTGGCTACGTACGGTGCAAAATAAGTTCAACGTACATATAGTAAGTACATGATGGTGGTGATGGTCGTCAATTTGGTGGTGGTGGCGGCGGTGATGGTAGCGACCGTGGTAGTCCATGGAGGTGGTGGTGTTGGTGATGGTAGTGGATAATGTGGTGGTTCTAATTGCGGCAGTGGCAATGGCGATGAACGATAATCACGCCGACGGCAGCGGCAGCAGCAGCAGCGACAACAGCGGTGGCTTTGCACGTGGCGACGTTGACATTGATCAATGACGACGGACGCGACGAGTGCGCTAACGAACGACGATTATGCGTCGGCAGGACGGGGAGACGCGCGTCGTGCGGCAGTTCCACTACACGGCGTGGCCCGACCACGACGTGCCGAGCGAGAGCTGCACGCGGCGCGTGCTCGAGTTTGTGCGCACCGTGCGCTGCCACGTGACGCCGGGCTCAGCGCCCATCGTCGTTCACTGCAGGTACCCGCGCCGCGCTCGATCGATCGCTCGCGCTGCAAACTCTTAATTGTCTATTTACAGGGTGTTTAAAAAAGATGGACCCAATTTCAAAGCAGTATAATTCACGATGGTAACATGTTCCAATTGCACAAAAAGTGACAAACGGTTTAATGAGTTCAATCTAGATTTGAAGTTTTCGTGGCTGCAGGGATACATACTCTTTGGTTCTATCGGTAAAGTCACGTACCCTCCTACCTCTCCCCTCTCATCTCACTATATTCCCCTCCACGCTCTCTCCTACCTCTCCCCTCTTATCTCACTATACTCCACTCCACACACTCTCCTACCTCTCCCCTCTCATCTCACTTTACTCCCCTCCACGCACTCTCCTACCTCTCCCCTCTCATCTCACTCTACTCCCCTCCACGCACTCTCCCACCTCTCCCCTCTCATCTCACTTTACTCCCCTCCACGCACTCTCCTACTTTCATCTCACTCTATTACCCGACACTCTCACTACTCCAGCAACAGACAACTTTTATTGAAGCCCCCAGTCAACCATCACTCGGTGGGAGGTCGCTCCTTCTCCTGTGCTGCCTTCATGATCACAGACTTCATATCATTCGGGGTGATTTGGTCTTAACAGGTGTTGCCATCTCTCTGCCACCCTGAATGTTGGATTTTTATATTGATTTACCTCTTCAAAGTTTCATCCAAATATTATCTTAATCGCGCCGTATTGATCTCGTTGATCGCTCC
>CM025654.2:9418195-9430936 GCA_014621495.2 Entosphenus tridentatus | reverse complement strand
GTGTTCATGTGTGTGTGTGTGTCCCTATGTAATGTATGGCAGGTGCAGTACGCGTTCATGTGTGTGTCCCTATGTTACGCACGGCAGGTGCAGTACGTGTTCATCCACCTGTGCGTGCTGGAGATGTGGAGGCAGTCGGGCCAGGCGAGCGGGCTGAGCGAGGCTGTGTACGAGAACGTTCGCTCGGGCGCGTTGCTTCACCCGCCCGGTGAGGGTCGAGGAGGGTTCAGACGAGTGGAAACTATTTTGTGTTCTCACTACTTTTAGTTCTACCAGGTAAAGCCCACTGAGCTATATAGAGCTCTTTTTTCATAAGTGTCCCGGCTATCACATAGTGGACAGCTATCGTCATGTGTGTGGGGGGGGGGGGCGGGTGACACATGCACAGCGGCCAAACACTCGAAACGCGCGTTCATTCTAAACGCGGAGGGGGAAATCCGGAGCCAGCCGCGCTAATCCGAGGTACGGCGGTGTGGGGAAGGACCACAAACTAAACACAAACAAAACGAGATGTGCGTGCGCGTAACTCGGTGGCGTTCTCTGACAGTGCCCCCCCCCTCCCCCCCCCCCACATTCTGCACGTCTCACGACGTCGTTCTTGTCTCCTAGACGTCATCTAATGAACGCCGCGGGGAGGCAAGAGCGCAGCAAGAGCTTTCTCCAAGTCCGCCGAAGGGGGATTTGCCCTTCGGCGGTTCCCAAAGAGGCGATGATCGTTTCACGAAACAGGAAAAGAAAAGTACGAAAAGCATCGCCGGAGGCTCCCCCCCCCCCCCCCGGACCGGGGCCCCCGGAACTAAACGGAGTTCGCTCAATCGTCGTCGACAAACGAAACGATCGGCAAAACAACAAAACAACAATTTACGCGAGGATGAAGATTGACAGCAGAAGATTGTACCGTTATATAAGCGCCCTGCTCCACAGGTCGTGCATATGAATGCGGGTCACCCTGTAACGGTGAAGAAGTCGTCATCCACACGGGAATGCAGACGGGTCGATTGAAACCCGGCCAACTGGAACACGAGCTGCATTGGTGGTCGGATTTTGGACACACAAAAGAGGGCGGCGGTAATGGGGAGGTTGGGTGACCGCCTCATAGACCAGTGGTGGGGGGGGGGGGCAGGACACCCCTCTTCATTCTGTCCACTCGGTGTAAAACTCCACGAGTGGGACGAGACGTTACGAGCGCAGACCGCGACGGTCCCAACTGCTGCAGGATCTGGCAGGAGGAAGGAAGAGATGGAGGTGTGGTGCCGGGCAGCGAGATGCTCAAACAAACACACAACCAGGAAGTAGGGGCACGAACCTCCTTCTATGGCCTCCCCCCCATAAAATCGTCGCCACAGAAGCCCGGATTTCAGCTCTCATCTTCCTCTCTGCCTCGTTTGGGCTGCCCTCGGTGGTGACGGGAGGCACCATCGTGGCAGCAGACGCGAACGGGGCGGCAATAAACAAGGCGCAGGCCCTGGGGGTGTCCGAGTGACGCCACACGCGGTGGACTACAACGCACAGGCGCGGGGGAGACGCGGCATCACCGCCCCCCCCCCCCCGGTGGAACTCCGCGTCCGGGCCGCCACTTCGGAGCGCGCGACCAACAAGAGCCTCGTCGCGACGTCTCTCTGGAGAGTGGAAAGCACCACCACCACGTGTAGCAACAGCAACACCACCACGTGTAGCATCCGCAACACCACCAACAACACGGGGTCCAAGCTCAACACCACCAGCACCACCATCACATGGTTCAGCCTCAGCAACATCACCACGGAGTTCAACCTCAACACCACCATCAATCACATGTTCCAGCCTCAAAACCATCACCATGGGGTCCTACCTCAACATCACCATGACATGTTCCAGCCTCAACACCTCCATGTGTTTCCAGCCTCAACGCCACCACCACGTGTTCCTTGCTCCCAAGGCACCTTGATGTTACGCCGGCGAATTGCTGTTGGATCTGGCCGCTGGGTGCCAGCATTGTACATGGCGGTCGGTAATAGGGCGAGGCGGGCTGCCTTCACCGACTGTCTGACGGTAGCCAGAGCCACGGGAGAGGATTCTTCTTAACTATGAACTAAAACTGTTTTTATTTAACCAGGTGAGGCCCGCTGAGCTATGAAGTGACCTGGCCACGAATGATCGCCCAACGAAGTAGCCTACGGCATGTAAATTTATAGCAGCAGCGAAATACTCTGAATGCGTGTCGATACTAAATGTGGAGGGAAAAACCGGAGGACCTGGGGTAAAACCCACGCGACCACGGTGGGAGAAAGAGAGACACACACACGCAAACTGGGGATCGAATCCAGGACCTCCTGCACACCAGGCGAGGGAGTTAACATCTCGACCGAGGGTGGAGCTGGCCTGACCTCCATCCCCGAACTCGTGAGCACGCAGTGCCTCGCCCGAGCGCTTATTCCACTTGTTTAATAAATAAAACAAGAGCCCCCTGGAATTCAAGAGAGAGAGAGAGAGAGAAAAAAAACACTTCTCACCGGTTTTCTCATTACGCAGGAGGGATAAACCGGAACTCGAAACTGTTGAGTTGTAAAGCAACACGTGAGGATATATTTTTTTGTACATGTGTATATATAAACAAAGACAAAGATCCATCACCTCCTATAGCCTTCACAGACAATCGGGGCAAGTGCCGTTAGCGAGCACCTATGAAGGCTGGCACAAGCCACGAGGGAATGGGTGGCCAGCGCCATGCCCGGCCGCCTTTGTCTCCCCTCAGTGGCGATGTTTACACACCGCACCAGGTACTCATTTCAGGCTGAGTCAACCTAGGCGAGGCCCAGGACCGGTTCACATAATCGTCACTGGCGTTGGCCGCGAGTGGGAATTCGAACTGGGGTCCACCGGGTTCGTAGTGCAGCGCGCTAACCGCGACACGAGAACTACACACACGCAGCTGCGTTGAGATGTTCGACGTTGGGACAGTGAAAAGCACGTGCCGCTCACGACTGTGCCTTGGACAGACGGCGGAGGCAACGCAGTGGTGACACTGACCGCGTGTGACCGCTGAACCCACGTGACCTCGCGAAGCCCAGTGAAGAACCACCGTGCTTGTACGGCATTGGACTCTACGCTCCCTCGCCATCGACAGCCGACAAGGAGCGGCACACGGCGAAGACGAGCCGCGCGAGCTGCACGCCGTGGTGAGAACAACCTCATCCAGCAGTGGATTGACAATAGGGCTGTAAATGAGCTTACGCACAATTACAATTGCTAAACGATGGGGGGGGGGGGGGGGTCAGCATCTTCCCTTCGACAAGTTGGCACAACAGCGGCCGTGCCAACTTTCACAATCCGGCCATACAATTATCACATTTGAAGACTTCGGTGCGAGTCGCGCCGGTGTTGTTTGGGTGTTCGGGGTTGGACTGGTGCCGGTGTTTGGGTGTTGGGGGTTGGAGTCTCACGGGCGTTAGGGTGTTCAAGGGTGGAGGCGGCGATGTTTGCGGCACGAGCGAACACTTGCGGCGTCTGTTGTGTCTCAACTCGCCAAAGCTTCGTCGGCTATCGTCAAAGCCTACGATTGTTATTATTATTAGTATTATTTGTATTAAACTGTTAAAGCCACTGTAGGTTAGTCAGCAAGGCGGCCGGGCGGCTCAGAGGGCCGAGCATTTCAGCGCTAAGATCGTGGGTTTCGAATCCGGCTTTCAGCCGCCCCGTGCGACTTATTCTGTGTTTATTAAGTCCGGCGAGTTGATAGTCTCGGCCCGCTCACTACTGAGTCCGCACACACACACACACAAAATAAAAGCACGTGAAATGAGGTTTTTTTTTCACTTAACTTGGCAAAAATATTCCAGCTCTGAGAATGAAAAAAATACATCCATTTCACAGCCATGTGATGAACATTTCTCTATGCCAAGTGCAGCACCCCGAGTGTGGAGATGTGGTCACTTGAAGGGATCTCATAAAGAGGTCTGTCACATCTCCTTCCACGTGCTGTTAGCTAACACAGGGGGGGGGGGGGGGTGATGCACTGCCCACTGCGATATTTCCGAATCAGCACTTCATCTTTTGACATGATGCCGATAGCACAAACGGTACAAGGAATGAGATGGGGGAACCCTCTACACACTCGGTAGCTACGCCACCGCTGAGCAGACCCAACGCCCAAGAGCTCGTATGCTCTGCCACAAAGCCCTGAGTCTCTGCCAGCGTGGGTGGCTTCATGGTTCACAGTGCATCTGGTATGGAAGTGCGCGAGTGCGTGAGTGAGTGCGTGCGTGAGTCAGTGCGTGCGTGAGTGAGTGCGTGAGTGAGTGAGTCCATGCGTGCGTGAGTGAGTGGGTGGGTGCGTGAGTGAGTGCGTGAGTGAGTCCATGCGTGCGTGAGTGAGTGCGTGAGTGAGTGAATGAGTGCGTGAGTGAGTGCGTGAGTGAGTCCATGCGTGAGTGCGTGCGTGCGTGCATGCGTGAGTGATTGAGTGAGTGCGTGCGTGAGTGAGTGCGATACGAATGGCCTGGGCACCCGAGGGGACACAAGTGGGGCTCGCTTCGCCGGCGTCACCTGCCGCCCGGCGCACTGCTGCGTCTTTGTCGGACTCCCTTAAGGAGCGTGTCCGAGGCCTCTTCACAGAGAGCGCCGTTGTCACAAGCGGCCGCTGAGAGTTACGGCGGGGGTTGCTGTCGAGTGTACAGGCGGTGCAACTGCACCGGAGGGGGGGGGGGTTCAACACGGGCTGGAGGGTTACGAAGAGAGGAGATGGGGAGAGGGCGGAATTTTTTACACCGGGGACCCATGCCAACCACGTAGTAGAACCGGACAAAGCCCCATGTGGTTTCGAGAGGGAGAAAGTGGCACCGGTTGGGATTTTGAAACGCCAGGCGTGTTGTGATTTGTACGACGCCGCGTGCCTGCGTGCACAGAGGCACGTGTAGCGAGGGTCGTGGTTCGCTCAAACGGACAAATGCATTCGCATTGCACACGCATCCATACCTGCACACGCACAATGTGACACGTACGTACGTACATACATGCAAGCATACTGATACTGTAATCATACATACGTGTATTCGTGCATTGACCTAAAGTGTAATGTAAAATGTACATACATTTGTCAATGTGACTGCAGCCAATGTATATGCTCCTATTATGAGTCGCATGATGAACGTACGAATGAGGTGAACGCCGTGGCCCGGTGGTTAACGCGCAGCGCAACGAACCCGGTGGGCCGAGTTCGATTCTTGGCAGTGGCGGTCGATTCTGAACCAGTCCTGCGGGCCACCTTCCCCCAGAACGGTGGCTAAATAATAGCCACAACTCTCAATGGAGTTTAGGGCTAAGTCGACCTACTGGGCGTCAGGTACCCGTTCAGATATTTGTCACTTTTTATTGGTCGTGCAAATCAAGCTCGGGTGTCTGGGTTCGTAATACACTGCGCTAACCACGACACTACCGCTCCCCATATAAAGCAAAAACACACACACACCTGCACAGTCAAACCTCACCGAAAGTGCCAATGACTCAATGACTCGCAGGGATGTGAGTCACGCATATAGCAAGCACCCCGAGGTGTCACCGTACCACATGGAGGAGGACAAAGACAAAGATCCCCCGTATAGCTTTAACAGACTGTTGGGGCAAGTGCTGTTAGCGAGCACCTATGAAGGCCGGCACTGTGGCACACGAGGGGTTGGGTGGCCAGCACCACGCCCCACTGCCTTTGTCGCCACAATGGCGATGTTTTACACACAGCACCAGGTACTCATTTGAGGCTGAGTCGACCTAGGGGAGGCCCAGGACCGGCTTCAGATAATGGTCACCGGTGATGGCCGTGAGCGGGAACCACTGCCCACCAGCGCCACACCAAATGGGAATTGGTTCTCAGTCTCGTGTCTGCAACATGACCCAAGTTGGCAGTTCGGCTTAGAAATCTGAGCAGTTGTCGTTTTGAACGCAAGCGATAGTGGCATTCGTCATTTTCGTTGTCATTTACATTTCCGTAGATAATTGTATGGTGACGGCCGCTCTGTGTATGAATGTATTTATTGCCATTGCAAGCTATTGATTTGTGCTGGACCAACCAACCAGACAGAATCATGGGCATGATCATGATGGATGTGTTTCCTTGGGAATACTTTTTTTTTAAGTAGAGAAAATTTTTTTTTTGTAATATAAAGAAAATAACAACTAAGTTTGATTCTCCGCCACGGTCAGTGGGCAAGGGATGCCCGAACTTCGACACGCGTGGAGCACACGTGGAGAAGTGTGGTCAAGAAACCGCCACGGCCAACAAGCCGTGGAAGAGGCCTTCATCCAGCAGTGGCTTGAAAAAAAAGTGCTGTAAATTATTCCTATTGATACCAATATCATAACAAAAATTATGGTTAGGTTCATGTTCATATTATTATTGTTACGACTGTTTACCTCGCGAAAAGCCTTACTGAATCTCATGACTATTTTTCAGGAGGGTCCTGCCAAGTGTTCACAGTAACGGGGGGGGGGGGGGGGTGTAGAGGGGCAATGATTGTTGTGTATATTGTATATCTCAGCTCAGTAATTCGCCGTGTAATTTTCTTCGCAAAATAAAAATTTTACTAACTTGTGACCGTGATGACACCGCCTGCACACAATTCGTCCGACGCTCGCGAAAGGCGTCGCGGGGTCATTGACGTCGTCCAGATTGCAAAGCGGACGTCGCGTAGCACCGCGCTATCGTGGTCACCATCAGAGTTGAGCGCGTGTGACCAACTGGCGGGGCGGCAGGTGATTCGCAGAGATAGAAAACCAGTGGGAGGCTGCCTTCGAGCGGTTTCCGTTCAACAACATGTGGACACTACTCTCCATCTGTTTCCATCTGTATGGCTCAGGGTAAATCGTTGTCCTCTCGAGCGCGTGCGTTTTTCTCCGGGTGCTCCGGTTTAACTCCACCCCCCCCCCCCCCCCCGTGAATAAATTATAATTACTAATTGGCTGAATTAATCTTTAATACACACACAGACACGCGCGCCTCCGAGTTTTGCGGTTTTTAGTATGCACTCATCAGAAGAGTGTTAGTCACTGCTGCACAAACATTAGATTACACCGAGCGTTTATCGTTTACAGTCGGCTGCAGGCTCAATAAAGTCCTAAATAACGGGGTTGTTTTTTAGGGTTAGATAGCACAAATGTGTCGTTAAACTCGCCACCACCCGACACACATTTACGCGATCTCACCCAAAACAAAAAAAAACGTTATTATGGATAATATTGGTCGCCAAAGCCCACGTGCAAAACAAGAATAAATTCGGCCAGAGAGAGCCACGTCTGCTGCCAAGCAAGCGCGAGGCCGCGTCTCTCCCCCCGGGGGCGGCTCTGTCGGGGTGTGGGGGCACCGTGCGAACCACGTGGGGTAGCAGCAGTAGCAGCAGCAGGCGGTCAGCCGCAGGTCTCCTCCTCCTCCTCGTCCTCCCGCACGAGGGAGGTCAACTTGGCCCAGTGACTTCCACGAACGCACGACTCTCCCACTCGTCCCCACCCCCGACGGGGCCATTGGGAGCGGACAGCCCGATCCATAAATCAGCAGCTCGGTCAACAAGTGAAGAAAAATCACGCTTACGTGTGAGATTATGTAAGGCACTTCAGCATGCGTTTGTTTTTTACGGAAATGTTTAAACTCGAGGTATGGAAAGCGACAGGTGGCTGTCCGGGGACCAAAAAAAAACCACCACGCGTTTGCCAATTTGCAGTTGGTTCTCGTTTTCTGTCAGAATCAGAATGTTGATTTATCCTGCAGGAATCCGATGAGCTATGAAGCTCTTTTATATGTCACACATGTCCAGTGCGGGCGGGTCAGAAAGCTACAACAACAAACAATCCTCGGATAAATTCAGCCGATTTCCAATCGGGTGGGTAATTTTTGCGAAAAGCAACACGACTTTATGCTAAAGTATAATTCATATTGGATCATCTTTAGTTCAGTCGGAGAGTTGCCAACATGCCAATTCCACGAAACCAGGCAGCAGCTGCATCTACTTTTATAATTGGCAAAGCGGGCCACGAAACCGAACAGCTCTTAACCTGCAAGTATGCAACACTCATGGCGAGCCAATTTTGTCAGTCCACTGCTGGATGAAGGCCTCCTCCACACCGTGTCAGTCGAGGGGAGTTGTTTTGACTATATTTCAACACGCTGGCCAGCATGGGTTTGTGAAAGTAGGGAGCATACACGTGAGAGCATAGAAATGTACTGTACAACAATTGGACTGCGTTGTCCTGCCCTCTGTTACCCACCACATAGCTCTGTACACACACAGTTCTGGGCTGTGAAATACGTTCATGAAAAAAATGTTACTCCCAGGCGCAACATCGTAGCAATTTAGGCAATTGACATTCGACTTTAAAAACGCTAATTATAATCGTGTTTGAATACAGGGGTAAGTAATGAGTAGGGGTGGAAGGACTCGCCCCCCCCCAACCTGCCCAATCGTCTAAATTCTAAATCGTTACATAAATGTATCCGTCTTGAAAAGTCACGTCCATAAACTGGCCTTCAACCCCTCTAGTTCTCGCCGTTTACCCTGCAGGTGCTGTTCATTCTCTGCAGGTTCTGTTCATTTCCTGGCTTTCCATACACGGGGCGCATTTGTGGGATCTACGGATGAAATGCGCCAATTTACAAATGCAAATTATAATTATCATGAAATCAGATCAAGTGGCTCGGTGTGTCCACCCCCAACTCCCTCCACTCTCCCCGTCGCCCGCGGTTCCTCTCCCCCCGTGTGGCAGCGTCACTGCCTTCGCATCGCCTCTTCCTCCAGATCCTCACCTTTCATGAAGCTTCGCTCCCGTTTCTCACCTCCTTCTCCATCCTTTTGCTCGTAGTTCACATTCTTTCTCTCCTCCATTCCCTTTCCCGTTGCCTTTAAATGTTTAATTAATTCTCTATATCCACCATTGTACGACCTTTGGCATGGGTATGCCATGGATAACAAGTTGTAAGTCAATAAAATTTACCGGACAAAAGTGTTATTGTAGCATTCTTCAACACCGTTTTCAACCGCGATGATTTTCGTGTTGTTGTTCACGATTCGGTGAATGGCAGCGCCTCTCATGGCGGCCTGGGTGAGGTGCCCTCACATCCACCACGCACGCGATTCCTCGCACGTACCGCGAACTCAAGAATCAATGTCGATGGACCAATCCATATCTATATATAGTGCTACTTCCTCCTGGTGTGAGTTTCAGATCAGTGGTACGAGCTGTGAAGGAGGATAATGGAAAGTGCCTTGCCGCGCAGACTATTCGTTATTTTCCCTGGACGTCGAGAATATGTCATGCCATGTCTCACCAGGATTAAACGGCACAGCAAAATACGGACTACGGTAATATAATCCGTCTCATCTGTACGGGATAGAGCGTTGTCCCCTCGCACGCATGCGCTTTCTCCGGCTGGTCCGGTTTCCTTAATTTAAAAAAATATATAATGCCAGGACACTCGTGAAAAACATATCCCTTTGACTCAGTGTGGATCCCTCCAGTCTAAATAAAGATTATAAACATTCTCCTTTCCTGGGCAAATAAGTAAACATTATTGTTATTGATATGAGATGTCGCCTCTGCATCTGGTGCTGAAAAGGAAAATTGAATTTTACATACCGAAAGAAAAATCATGCCAATAATTTATTGTTATTTTTGTGACTGGGTGTGGGGTTGATTATTCCGGTTTTAGCTGACCGAGCTGTCCAATTACAGCAACGGGGGAATCCGAAAATGCCATTGGCGTTCGGGCACGTGTCACGAGACCGATGTGCTGCCACTCGTATTTACGACGCCAAATCGGGTTCGCGATGTCCTGCAGTCAGATGCCAACAACACGTGGGGCAACTGTCATCCCACGTTGAGAAAGAATAAATTTGACGTCACACACAAAGACAAAGATCCCCCCCATCCCCATATAGCCTGAACAGAATTCTTGGGGCAAGTGCTTCTAGCGAGCACCTATGAAGGGTCGGCACAGCGCACGAAGGGGTGGGTGGCCAGCACCACGCCCGGCCTCCTTTGTCTCCCGAGTGACAATATTTATACATCTTCTTGGTTCTTTCGGTGAAGTCACGTAGAAGGGAAGTAATAAAATAATAAAAATAAAACATATATTATTTTATTATGTTTTATTTTAATTATTTTATTACTTCCCTTCTACGTGACTTTACCGAAAGAACCAAGAAGATGAATCCCTGCAGTCACGAAAGCTTTAAATCGAAATATTTATACACTGCACCAGATACTCATTTGAGGCTGAGACAACCTAGGGGAGGCCCAGGACTCGTTGAGATAATCGTCACTGGCGCCCAGTGTTGGCCGTGAGCCGGAATTAAATTCTGGTCGCCGGGGTCGTAGCACAGATAATTATATAATCACACATCTGAGATTAGCACAGCACGTAGCGCACTAATCACCCTGCCACCGATCCCCATACACACACACACGCGCGCTGGGCTGTGTAACAGCGAATGACTTATCGGACATGTTGTCAACATGCCAGCGTCACGCTACGCTGCACGTGACGTGGCGCGCCGGTGGCATGATGGGATGATGTGACGCCTCGCATATCTCGCATTCCATTCAGATCCATTTGCTCGTCGGCCGATTTGCGAGTTTACGTTCCGTGGCATTCGAGGGTCGCCCACGGGACGGACGACCCGTGATTTTGCTCCCACGTGCGCGGTCGATGTCGTTACCTAACGTAGCCCCAAAAGGGGACCGTGTTTAAATATACACCATGACATTTTAAACCATGGAGATGCCGCTTCTCATTTTCCCCATCCATGAAGCGCCATGACCAAAGTCACCGCCCTCTGCAACCGATCTTGTCGGATGTTGCGAGCCATGCCGAGTGGCGCCTGGTAACTGCTCGGATGGGTAATCACCTCGAGGGCTTTCTGGGTGGCCAGATGGCAGTGTTGAAATTTGCACCCCCCCCCCCCACCGCCCCTCCTCGTATGCGTGGTGGGGTTTCTCCGGTCTCCCTGGTTTTTCCTGCCACGTGAAACCAAACACGAGTGAATGGAATTGATTCTAGATTTGAAGCTTTCGTGACTGCAAGGATTCATACACTTAGTTTTGTCGGTAAAGTCACGTAGGTCAAAAAAATGAAATTAAAATTATTATTTTATTTTGTATTCATTTTAATTTCATTTTTTTACCTACGTGACTTTACCGAAAAAACTAAGAGTATGAATGGAATTGCCCAAACATCACACTGCAGGACCCCCCCCCGCCACCCCCTGCTGAAAGCGTCTCAAGGCTCAAGTGAAGCTTCGTCGATTTGATTCCTGGCCACGGATATTGTCAGTGACGAGTGATATCTGAAATCCCCCCTCACCCACCCCTCCCTCATTCACCAACCTGCATTGACCAACAAGGTGAAGTATGGTCAACCAAACCCCCACGAGAGCCTTTATCCAGCGGTGTTTGGACAAATAATCTGCACATTTTCTCGATATCTTTGGAGTACACTCTGTTCTATAGCGCTGTAGGAGTAGTTGTGTTCCTGAAGAACAACAGCGCGTTCTTGGAAAACTGGCGTTATAATAAACAATATATAATATAGGATAAAAAACAGTCTGCTACAACACGTGAGATGTGTACGCAGGCCGAACAAAGACTGAGGCGCGTGGGTAGTAGCATCTAGAATCATCCAGCAGCATCCCGCTGCCCTGTGTGATGCTACGTTCACTTATTCCTACTCGTGCTGCAAAGCAGTTCTGTTCATTCGATCGCGTTCCATCCAATTCGCATCCGGGTTATAGAAAATGTATTCCCTAATCCATTCATCGCGTTCTAGCCAATTCGCGTTCTGAAAACAGCACGTGTTCCAGGAGAGCCGACGTCATTATTATAGAGGTATTACATCTCGGGATTATCTGACTGACCTCTCGCACTTCCTTTCGAGTGGGAGTCCTTCACAAAAATTGCATGCGCGTGACCAGTGCTGGGTGTTGAACTTATAGATGGCAAGAGGAGTGTCCAAACTCGGGCAGGAGGGGAAGGGGGTCAAAAGGAAATCCACGAGAAGCATTTTTTTTATAAAATAAATTACTGTCGGTTCCGCATTGGTTACTTCCTTGGGTTTTTATTTCTGTAATTTTGAGCAATGTAGAACATTGTGTGCATTTTGGAGCCTGCAGTTAATACAAAAATAATTGTCAAAGGGCGGATTTGAATTTTTTTTTACAATATAAAATACAATCGTAAATAGCTCGGAATGTTTATTGCCGTTGTCGTTGTTGCTAAACTTCAACTAGAATTGCGTGAAAGTAGATGGGAGTCATAACACGTGTGCAAGACTTGCATTTTAACAATGTTCTAAACGCAATGATTACATATTTTTTCCCTTCCTCCAGAAAAGGTTATCACAGCATCGACAAGATTAGGTTATCTTAACCCAAATAAGGTTATCTTAACCCAAATAAGATTATCACAGCATCGAGCGCTTTGCAAACCGACGATTACGCTCAATCGTTTTAGTTTTCTTCTGTACACTCGAGTATCGTTTTACATCGTGCAAACAATTGGACATGAATAAAATCGTTGAGAGTTAAGTCCGTGTCACAGCACCGGGGGCAAGAAACATACAACTCACACGTCACGTCATCACAGTTAAACATTGCTACATTGCGCTGCGGGGTTTGTTTGCTGGCTTGTTCGTGCAGTGTCGCCACGCTGCGTTGCGAAGCATGTGGACTAGGGAAGCCGCATACAAGCACACTTTTTATTCTTGGTTCTTTCGGTAAAGTCACGTAG
>CM025654.2:9386108-9412966 GCA_014621495.2 Entosphenus tridentatus | reverse complement strand
TGGGTCAGGGTGAGTGGGTCAGGGTGAGTGGGTCAGGGTGAGCGGGTGAAGGGTGAGCGGGTAAGGGTGGACGGGTAAGGGTGACAGGGTGAGTGGGTCAGGGTGAGCGGGTGAAGGGTGAGTGGGTCAGGGTGAGCGGGTCAGGGTGAGCGGGTAAGGGTGGACGGGTTAATGGGTAAGGGTGACAGGGTGAGTGAGTGAGCGTGATGATGAGCAGGTGAAGGGTGAGTGGGTGAAGGGTGAGCGGGTAAGGGTGGACGGGTTAATGGGTAAGGGTGGACGGGTTAATGGGTAAGGGTGACAGGGTGAGGATGAGCGAGGGTCGATATGGGTGAGTAGGTGAACGGGAAAGGATGAGCGGGTGAGGGTGAGCGCGTGAGGGAGACAGGGTGAAGGTTGAAGGGTGAGCGGGTGACGGTGGAGGTGAGGGGTGATCGCCAGGAGGTGGAGCGAGGTATTTAATAATTATGGTACAGGAGCGCCCCCTGGTGGCTGGCAGGGTGGCGTGCGTAAGAATCGACTGCGTTTTTTTAAATCACCGACTACAAACACTGACATTAAATTATTTTATTTGATGAACATTTTATCGTTATTTTAGCAGGTAAGGGCCACTGAGCTGTATAGCTCTTTTACAGAAGTGACCAGGCCACAAATGATAGCTCAACGAAGTGGCTTATCACGTAGAAATGTATAGCAGCCACATACTCTAAACGCACGTTTCTAAATGTGGGGGGAAAAAACCGGAGGACCCGGAGAAAAATCCACGCGACCACGGGGAGAGAGACACACAAACTCCAAATATGCAGCAGGCGTCAGGGTCGGGATCGAACCCACGACCTCCTGCATACCAGGCGAGGGAGTTAACATCTCCTAGCCACCGTGATGATGATGGGAGAGAGACACGCAAACTCCAAATATACAGCAGGCGTCAGGGTCGGGATAAAACCCACGACCTCCTGCATACCAGGCGAGGGAGTTAACATCTCCTAGCCACCGTGATGATGATGAGAGAGAGACACGCAAACTCCAAATATACAGCAGGCGTCAGGGTCGGGATCGAACCCACGACCTCCTGCGTACCAGGCGAGGGATGAGCACGTACACCGCGGAGATGGAGCGATGCAATCGGCTCAGGCGGAGGCACTATATGGATGTTTACATGATGATAATGAGGGTAGGAATAACAGGAAGACGATGGGAAGCCTTCATCCAGCAGTGGATCGACGACGGCTAATGTTGATCATAACAAGGATAGGTTAGCGAGGCCTTCATCCATCCCGCAGCAGCACGTCGCTGGTGGCCGTCCCGATGATCGACGGATCATCGAGCGGACGAAGGGGCGGACGAAGGGGTCAAGGCCACGGGTCGGCAGCACTCACAGCTCGGAGAAGCCCTTGGCCTGCAGGAAGTTGTAGACGTCGCGCGGCCGCGACTCGTTGGTGATGCTCAGCTGCTGCTCGACGGTGCTGGGGCGCACGCGGGGCCGCACGGCGTTGGCGCTGCGCCCCAGGGTGAGACGCGACACCAGCTCGCTCTGCATGATCTCCATCTGCGAGTCTGAGGCATCGGACGTCGCCGTTAGGGGAACCCCTCCATCCCCCCCCCCCCCCCCCGGATGCATGACGGCGACGTGCTCGGGTTGCACAAAAATAAAACAACGTCGAGAAAAGTAAACAAATTAACCCGTAAAAACAAAGTTTTTCACTATAAATCCTTTTTATGCGTGGCGGCTAGAGTCCTCTCGTCCTCTGGCTTGAGATGGCTGCCACCTATGGGTCAGATGATTGCATGCCAGCATTAAGCAATTGGTAATTAAATATAATATTTTTGTCCTAAAAAGTGTAAAATTTTGGAAAAAAAAATTCACGAAAAGTAATTGTCACGTACAACGAGTCTGTGGGGAAAATGTCAGCTCGATTGGATCACGGGAAGTGGGTTAAAAAACGACCGAAAAATTTGCACAGTCATAAGCAAGCAAGCAAGCGCGCAAGTGAACTTAATATAAAGGATTTAAAAAATGAACTCAGCGCCTGTGATTGGCGCGATTGGCTGCGTATGGTTGCGAAAAAAGTTCTACATGCACACAACACTTTGGCCTTGAAGCTAAAACGGGTATTGTAGGCAAACGTTTTGGCAATGGTCGTTTTTCGCAGGGCCATTGCCCAAAACGTCGCCCGTTCTATACTTACACTTTAAAGACCGCACACGCTGCGATTGACGCTTGTGTTTATTTGTCAATGGTGCTCGTGCGCAACTTCCAACGCAGCGGTAGCCGCATCACCGGATAATGATCTGCTCCTATGATGATTCCGAATCTGGACCTCGTCACGGCCAGAAGGGACGATGGCCAACGATCAATAAGAATAATAGAGGAGTGGCAGTCAAGGAACGGAACGCGTCCTACAGCGCCCCCACCGCGGAGACGGAGGGATGAAATCAGTTCTTGTGCAGGTGCTCGGTGGATTGTCACGTCGCAAGATCGTCAACGGTGGTGGTGGCATGCGGAGGCCTTCATCCAGCAGCGCGTTGACCATGGCTGCTGATGATGATGATGATGAAGTGTTTATTTTAATCAACAATGACCGAGCTATTGCTGCTGATGCAGGTGACGAAGATAACGCTCCTGCTCCAGCTCATGTTGCTACGCCTGCTGACGATGCCGCTGCTGCTCATTATCATGACGACGTCAGCGCCACCGTGGAGAGGCAGAGAGGGTCGTGTGGAGGAGGAGAGTCGCGTCACGTAGAAATGGCAGCAATCGGCTCAACAAAATATCCCGACTTGAGAGCCGTGGCCATTACGAGCTCTCGTTCCGCTCTCGTTTTTGTTGTATTTTTAGCGCGAGCGTTAAAGTCTGCGACCATAAAACCCAAACAACTTCTTCATCAAAGGCGCGCGCCTATCTATTTTTAACTCTCGCCGTGTCTCTGAAAGCAGAGATGGAGATTTGCGTACCGTCACCGAGCCTCCACTAAACTTTGCATTTTATTGTCCGAATTTGCATTTGAACTCCAGGGCACTGGCAAATCGCAACGCGAGATCTGGTCCTCCGGTATTTTCCACGCGTCCGCATTACTTAGAAGCTCAGTATTGTTTTTTATTGCCCCTATTCTCAAGCCACGCAATAAAATCACGCCGGACGCGGGGGCCCCCCGGCTCGAACCGACTTCGGAAGCGACAGGCGAGCGCTGGCGCGTTTCACTGCGCGCACAGCGAGCGGGCACGCTGTCGTAAAGGTCGCGAGTTCAAATCCATCATCCCGCCGGGGGTAGATATATATTTTAAAAGTGCCACTTCGTGGGGGAAAAGTCAAACAGTGGTTGTTCTATGGCAGTGGTTCTCATAGCGTGGCCCCCGGTAACACCGCTGGTCTACGACACTCCTCCGGGCGCTCCGCGGGGCTGTGATGCAAACACACGTTGATCTGGACAATCATATTTCGGACATTAAATAATATTTTACTCTTGATATACATTTTTTAAAACTAAGTTTAACTACCCTGATTAAACTACCCCTAACCCGAACATGTAAATTCCTCCCCCCCCCCCCATAAAAAATATTATAGCTGCGTAAACAAAAAAATCCGGTCATGTGAGTTCTTTAGTACGACTGGTATTTAGAGAGTTGAGTGAATGCGTTTTGTCAGCAGGGGTGGAGGGGTGTGGCTGTGTGGGCCTCGGCAATGTTGGCACCGGCCGAGTGGTCGCTGGGCCACACGAAGAACGAGAGGCCACTGCTCCAGACGGTGCTGCAGTGGCCTCCACCAGCCTGCCACCCAGTGGAGGCAGCCATTCCACAAGCTGTGGCACCAGCAAGCGATGCCAGGGCTGGGCCTCTGCCTTTCTTAAGTACCACTCTGTGGGGAAGTCAACGGCGGCTGCCCTGTGGATAGGGCTCGCCGCCGCTGGAGGGACGCGCGAGTTCCACCACTGGCTCAGGGCTGTAAACGGGAGACCCCTCGATGCTCACGACCGGGGTGGCCGGCAGGGCTCGCCAGGTGAGGAGGGAGAACGTAGCAAACCGTCATCAATCAGCAGCACTGACCAAGATGCCTGTGGCGTATAGCCTTGCTTCTATTCCCATGAGGACTACCTGCTGTCTGTTTAATGTTGAATGTTTCTGCCGCTCAGTTTGATCATTTGCGCTCTGATCAATCTCGCGGTAATTTGCACTGAGCGGATTTGCGCTGCTGGGAGATTTTTATATTTAGATTCGATTTGAAATGGATCAATGTTTGCAATATTTAGCATTATTCGCGTGCTACCAGTTATTTTATGTTTTTAGTCTGATTTCTATTTACTTAATTGCTGTACTTTGTTTTATTTGTTTTTTGTTTGTCATTGTGGTGAACCAGATCACTCATCCTGGTCTTGATAGTCCTCGCCCGGCTAAACACCAAAATCAACTTGAAAGCCTGACCTCTTGAACTTCACCCTGATGCACGGCGCGTTTAGACGAATCCGCTATCAATCTCCGACATCTATGACTTCATGTCTCTTGGTGGGCGAGGTACTCACGTTCCTTCGGCGCTTGGTTGGCAGAGGAGGAGGACGCGGCAGAGGTGGAGGAGGCGAGGGTGGAGGACTTCCCGTGGCCCTCGTCTTCCCGAAGGCCCAAGCCGTTGGGGGTGGAAAGCGCTGGCGAGAAGGCCGGTGGTGGTGGTGCTGGCGCTCGCGGGAAGGAGTGCGGCATGAAGCCCCGCGATGGAGCAGACGCCAGGCCCTGCGCAGCGACAGACACCGGCATGATGAAAAAAATTAACATTTTTTTTATTTGACCAGGTTAGGCCCAGAAGCGACCTGGCCACGTGCTTCTCTTTTTGCTGCTCAATAATTATCCAATGCACGCGTCACGCTCAGTGGTTCTTTGTGGAACTTTTCAGCTTATGTTCCACGTTCTAATTCAATGGCTATGCTTCTGATCCATCCGTCATAGCAGACCGTATATGCACCCGAAACTTAAAACTAAACTTTTTATTTTAACCAGGTAAGTAAGGCCCACTAGCTCTTTTCAATAGCGACCTGACCACAAATGAAAGCTCAACAAAGTGGCTTATCGTGTGGAAATTGACAGCAGCGAAATACTCTAAACGTGTGTTTCTTAATGTGGAGGGAGAAACCAGAGGAGCCAGAAACAGGCAAACTCTAAATATACAGCAGGCGTCCTGGAGGGGATCGAACCCATGACTGTGTGTATACCAGGCGAGGTAGTTAACATGTCGCTATGTAACGTCACGAAGCAATCCTTCTAGAGCAGCGTGCAGCTCCAGAGCTGCAGTTCGCCGACCCCTGGCTTAGGGAGCGAGAGAGGAAAGACAGAGAAGGGAGGGAGAGGGGGGGGGGAAGGAGAGATGGACTGAAGCAAGACGAACGCAGAGAGAGAGGGGCGAGAGGCAGGGTAGCCACTTGCCATGGCGCTGGGTGCGTAGGTCGTGTGCAGCGGTGCCCGGGCTCCGTGCTGCACGTGGGGCAGCACGGGTTCGTACACCGTGGGCGCGCTGTAGTCGGAGGGCGGCAGCGAGGGCTGCCCAGGAGGAGCACCGCTAAACCCAAACGGCTGATGATGCTGCTGCTGATGATGCGGCCCCACGTCCATGCCGTTGGCAAACCCGGCCGGGTACATCGCCTGCGGTCGCACCACCTCGTTCCGCGGGGATGCATACCACGGCTGCTGGCGGGCGCCGTAGAAATCGGCGAAGTTGGCCGGCTCGTCGTGAGAGAGGTGAGCTCGCAGCTGCTGCTGCTGGTGCAGCTGCTGGTGCACCTGTTGGTGCAGCTGCTGGTGCTGCTGCACGTGCGGAAAGGCCCCGAGCGGGCTGGGTGCGCCGCCGGGCGCCTGCTCCAGCGGCAGCATGATGTTGGAGGGCACGTGGCCCAGCTCTCCGCTCTGGTTGCGCACCTTCCACCACTGGCGGGTGTCGTTCAGCACCTGGGGGGGGAGGCGGTCGCGGACCGTCGCTCGTGAAGGGAAAAGCGCACGGACCGCGGCGCTGCGGAGGCGGCGAGGGGTTTGGTGGACCGCACGCACTCGTGAAGCCGCCACGCTACCCGTGGGCGGTTGAGATAGCCGTCACCTGACTTGCCACGTGATGGCAGAGCAGCAAGTGGATTCATATCCATTTGTAGTCCATCCATACGGGGATTGAGCGTTACCACCCCCTTACACGTGTGGGTTTTTTCCGGGCACTCCGATTTTTATCACCGCATGCGTAAACACTCATTAATGGAGTTGGCCAACCATAACGATAAAGGAACACAGAGCTTGGACAATTGTCGGCGCCGGCTATGGCCTCTGCATCATTTTCTCTCAAAAATTGAACAAAATCCGTGCGTCCGGTCCATGGTGACAGACACCGCACTCCTGAGTCAACCGTTCAACAAGACCAAATGAGAGGCAGCACTAACCTCCAGGATGTCGTCCTTCTCCACCGAGATCTCGTTATTGTTGCGTGCAGTGAACTTGTACGAAGCCCTGGCCATCCTCTTGCTGTGAGCATCGTCATCTCTACGGGGACACAAAGACAAAAATCCCCCCCCGCATAGCCTTCACAAACTGTTGGGGCAATTGCTGTTAAACGAGCACCTATGAAGGTCGGCACAGCACACGAGGGGGTAGATGGCCAGCACCACGCCCAGCCGCCTTTGTCTCCCCAGTGGCGATGTTTACATATCGCACCAGGTGCTCATTTGAAGGCTGAGTCGACCTAGGGGAAGCCCAGGACCAGTTCAGATAATCGTCACCGGTGTTGGCCGTGAGCGGGAATCGAACTCAGGTTGCCGGGTTCATAGTGCGGTGCGCTAACCGCCACACTGCCGCTCCCCACACGCACACAAACACAGACACCTTCAGACACTGCTCCCTGGAGAGATAGACGATCCCGTGCTGGTAATCGTCGACCACGCGGGACTTGCAATCCACAGGTGGCTGGTTCGATTCAGTTGGGACGAAAGTTTCATAAATCCCCTCCGTGCTGCCTCTGTCCACCCAGTGGTGCATCCCGAGCGTTTGGCATTGCTGCTGCGTTGGGGTTCTTGGCTTTATTGGTGCTGTTGCTGCTTTGTTGTAGCCCCCCCCCCACGCGCATTCTCAGCTCTCTCAGCCTCCCACTGCCCCCCATTCAGCTTCACGTCTCCCCCTCCTAGCGTCCACGCAACGCTCCCCTCCCCCTACCCCCCTCCCTTGCTCCTCCCCCCTCTCTTACCTATATAACCTCTTACCACGGTATCTCTCTCCCACTTCAGCAAAACATTTTCTTGCTGTGGTTTTCCCACCTGATGATGATTTGCTTGTGTTGCAATCGAAACGTCGTGATTAAATTTATTTTATTTTATACCTTACGTGACTTTACCGAAACAACCAAAGAGTATGGGTCCGTCGATCTCTAGATCGTGTGTGGTGGGGTAAAGTTTGGGTACTCTCAGCTCACCCAAGATATCCAACCAGCATAGAGGAGTAGGCCAAAACATCCCACGAGAGGGGCTGTCTAGAGCTCCCCCTAGTGGAGGCTCTTCTGCCAGCGATGGCGTGAGCAAGACATTGTAGGCCTGCTCCTGGGCTGACGCAAGTCAGACCATTGTAAAATAAAATATACACACAGAATATACTCCTGCTGAAGATTTATTGCCCAGGAACAAATATCCGGCATTTCCAAACAGACGTAATATTTGGGAATATTGGTTCCCAAAATGCATGCATTAGTTTGTGACTGTGGGAATGTTTGTTATTTACAATTTGTTTAGTCTCTCTGCATCATATGTTAACGTTGCATTGAGGCCACTGGTCCAAACAAAACTTGCCCAGACGAGAGACAATGCAAACGGGAGGATAAAAACGTGACAGACAATAAGGTGATCGTGGCCAAGTGCATCGAATCGTTTGGATGGGGAATAATCGGCAACCGTGAAAACAACTCACCTGAAGCCCGGAGGAGTCTCCACATTTTCACGTTCCTGGCGGGAGACAAACACACTCCGCGTCAATTTAACCCTCGCCCCACCGTGACAGCGACCAGCTCGTGTCCCTTAAACGTGCCGACACACACGTCTCCAATAGGTCAATCGAAGGGCCTGAAGCTCATTGGTCTCACAGGTGGCGCAGTCGGCGGTTGCTATTGATATGCCTCAGGTGGCTATGGGACTTTATCACAGGAAGTCACGGGCCCTCTCCGGCCCAGGGGCTGTAGGTTCTCGACCCCTGGCGTCGAGGAGAAGGGGCAATGCGAAGGAAGTGGGGGGTTGATGGAGGAATCGAGTGGCCGACGGGGCGATCAAAGGGATGACAAGAGATATTGAGCGGATGACGGAGGGATTGAGAGGGATGATGGATGGATCGAGTGGATGACATAGGGATGGAATGGATGACGGCAGGGTGGATTAAGCGGATGATGGATGGATCGAGTGGATGATGGAGAGATCGAGGCGACGATGGATGGATCGAGGGGATGACATAGGGATGGAGTGAGTGGATGACGGCAGGGTGGATTAAGCAGATGGTGGATGGATCGAGTTAATGACGGAGGCAGCGAGGTGATGCCGGAGCTATGAAGAGTACCGTGATGGGGAGTTGGGTCTCCGGTGCGATCCTGCGCGGCGAGGAGGGCACGGGGCCGCCGTCGGGAGAGTCGTGCGCGCGGGCCATGGGAGGGACATTGAAACGCTCCGGCTCCCAGTTGGGGAAGCGTGGGATGTAGGACGGCAGGGGCTTGTCTGCCGGCCACTCTGCCCTGCATGGATCAACATCATCACCATTCAAGTCGTCGTCGTCGTCGTCATCACCATCATCTATTAAATGTAATTGTCATCAGCAGGAGCGGCAGCAGCAGCAGCAGCAGCAGCATCAGTGCTGCCGTTATAATCACAACTACCACCGAACCGAATCGCGTTTCGCTGATGACTACAACCGGCTTCTTCAGCAGCCAATCGAAGCTGGCTGTTGTAATCGCCGGCAAAACGTCGTTCTCGAATTGTAAACGTCGTGGGTTTACTCTCCAACACAGCGGTGTGCTGAAGCAGTAACTAACTCGCACGTTTTGTTTACGTGACGAACCCCTTACTAATTGACTGTGTCGGTTGAGTGGCAGGTTGAACGACGCGTTTATATCCGCGCGATCTAACCCTTACACAAAAAGAACCTCTATTATGAGTACAGTACAACGGCGCTACGCCTCTCTAAATACAAATAACGCCGAGCCGCTTGTGGGCACGTGCCGAGATTCAGAAGTGAACGGGACACCACCCTGCAACTTGCAGACGTCTCGGAACGGGAAAGGGTTCGTTGGCCGCGTCGGGTGGAGGAGGGGTGTACGAAACAACATTGTACATTTGGTGTTTGAACATCTTAACACCTGTTTTATTGCCAGAAAGGGTCAAACCTATTCTTATCTTTCATAATTTTGGATACTGTCTAAAGGTCCCCATGATGTAGCTGCTCACCCCGAGCTACAAATGCCCTGATAGTGGCGTTGTCTTTGTACTGTTCGACTTTTGGCGTTCTTTGGCCTGACACTGGTGGTGAGACGAGGCCATACAGAAGGCTGCGAGTCTCACCACCGGTGTTAGACCAGAGAATGCCAAAAGGCGGACAGCACAAAGACAATGCCACTATTGGGGTATTTATAGCTCTGGGTGAGCAGCTACAAAATTGGACATTTTTTGCCAAATACTGCCAAAAAATGCCCAATTTTGAGATTAATTATATCGATTCTGCTCATTCCATACCATAATAACATCAAAAATACCGGGTTAATCGTAATTTGCGATTGAATTACTGTGCCAATCCATTGCCGATCGATCCACGGATCGAGTACTGATTTGGCAGCCCCCCTCCCCACCCCTTCATTTCGATTGGCTAACATCAGCAGGTGCGGTGATTCCGTCGCAAGTCCCGCTGTCATTGCCACCACAGGTGCGCCTCTCACCTGGTGATGCTCCAGGCGTTGCCCAACGAGAGCCACAGCTTGCGCTGCTCGGGGTTGGCGCTCGCGTTGAGGATGTCTATGGCCTGGCGCGTGAGCAGAGGGCTCGCCACGCAGCGAACCAGATCCAGGCCGCCGCACGCTTGCAGTATCTGCGCTCGTGCCATCGGGAAAGGAGTTCGATTCGTCAACTGCGTTCGTTTGTAAGGGCGAACTGACCGTTCACATACCCATCAACTCCTTATCAGTGCCTACCTTGTTACAGATCAATTCAGACCTTATTGGTCATCCCGTGCCCTTATAAATCTCAACGTTCATCCTATACACTACACTATACACTAAACTATGCACTTCACTATACAATACACTATACACTACACTACTATGCACTACACTATACACTACTATACACATACCCGTCAACCCCTTATCAGTGCCTACCTTGTTACAGACCAATTCAGGCCTTATTGGTCACCCCGTGCCCTTATAAATCTCAACGTTCATCCTAGAAAGTCCCATCGCATGGGAGAAACACAAGCAGACAATACATTTCTTTTGCCCGTATTGAAATGGCTGTACGCCGTATGGACCTGAAAACTCAAATTCCCTGTACAGGATAACGGGTAATCGGTATGGGTTGACAGGTTTGCGTTCAACAGTTTGCCTGTTCGTCACTGATATCTATATCTATGTGTACATTCATTCACTCATTTGTCTTAGCTGGTGTTTTAGCCCTGGTGCCATTCGCAACCGGCTGAGAGTGGCGGTTGCAAGTTGCATCGTAAATGAATGATGTAAAAAAATATATATACCTGTGACAAACCGGCACATGGCTAAGGAATAAAAATCAAGGCATAGAATTGACGCTCACACAAGCGACAGAGTGTCTTTCATTGGGTTTTCAATTTTATTATCCCGTAATGAGTAACACAGTCGCACACACAGATACAAAGATAAATGCACACAGACACAGACGCACAGGGACAAAGTCTGAGTTTTATACAGCCAGGAGGGCTGTTGACCGAGCCTCATGCCAGTGCGTTTTCCTCCCCTGCAGACCACGTGTCAATTGGTATCGCAATTGCCTGGTGATTCATGCCGCAGTAAACACATTAGCGGCGGGCCAAACAATGCATCGAACGTTTGCGACTGACCGCGAGCTGCGTGCGATAACCGATGCCGCCGATGCTTAGCAATTAAAAGAAAAACGTGAAAAATATAAATTGACGAGGTTAATCTGTAATGCGGCGGTTATTGCCCCATCACACGCCGGCTTTTCTTTAACAAAAAAAAATGTGGTGCCTGTTCTGTATCTCACGACGGATTGCCTATGCCTAATCTCAGATAAAACTGTGCAGAAAAATGTTCCGGTAATAGTTTTGGTACGTCACATCCATGTCAAGTTCATAGGAATATAGGGTACAATAATATGTATACGCACAGTTTTACAAGGATACTAATATAGGTTTGTTATGGACAGGCGAATTTATTGCGTGCCAAAGCAGTGAGTCTAGCAGCGTCCTGGAATGTCGAGTAAGGACTTGGTTATTGCAATCGGGTGATGTGAATGCACAGAGAAATGGGGGAGGCTGGATTCATTCAAAAGTTGGGACTCGCGTCTCCCCAGTTGGCTGAAAGTGGCTCTCGTCTCTTAATAATAATACACATCCATTAGTCGATCAGTCCCGTAGGGCGGCACGGTTGTAAATATAATGAGCAAAACAATCATCCGGCTTGCCGTGTGGCACAGTGCTAACTAGAGAAAACCCTATATTTTTTTAGAAACTACCCAGCCACAAATGATAGCTCAACGAAGTGACTTATCACGTGGAAATGGATAGGGGCCAAATAATCTAAACGCGTGACTTTGATTCTAAATGTGGATGGAAAAAGCGGAAGACTTGGAGAAAAATCCACTCGACCACGAGGAGAATATGCAAACTCCAAATATACAGATGTCAGGGTCGGGATCGAACCCACGACCTCCTGTATACCCGGCGAGTTAGTTAACAGCTCGTGACCGTGGCACCGTAACCAACCACCGAGACAACTGCCACAACTATAACTACCCCAAAACTGCAACCCAGTAACGAGCTCACAATCACACGCACGTATGCACACAGGCACGCACACATGCACACATACACACACACCCACACAGCCCCCCTGCGTAGCCTCTAACAGACCATTGGAGCAAGTGCTGTTGACGAGCACCTACAAAGGTGCCATGGGTTGACTTACTTGAGATGAAAAGCATACAAAGACAAAGATCACCCATGTAGGCTTAACAGACCATTGGAGCAAGTGCTGTTGACGAGCACCTACAAAGGACAGCATGGGCTCAAGGCGGTGGCGTGGTCAGCCAGCACCACGCACGGCCACCTTTGACTCCCCTTTGCCAGTGTTTACACACCGCAACAGGTACTCGTTTTAGGCTGAGTCGACCTAGGGGGAGGCCCCAGGACCGGTTCAAATATCCGTCAATGACGTTGGTCTTGGGCGAGTGTCGAACTCAGGTCGCCAGGTTGGTAGCGCAGCGCGCGAACCGCTGCACGACCACGCACTCGTACGAGCACGCTCACACAAAAGCGGCTTTACAGTATCCAAACATCATTTACAAGGACTTTAGCCCGATGCTTTTCATGACTCACCATCTGCAGCGGTGGGAAGAGGCTGGTTATCAGGTCCTCTGCGCTTGGATTATCAATGATTCCCTTCAGTCGGGCCTGCGCGCACACATCATTCAGTCAGAGGTCTACCCGTCACGGTTTCAATCGGTGTAAATCACTCGCCGCGAGACGTACACATCAGAAATGTGATCGTTGGTGAAGTAAACGGAATGGAAGCTCGCAGCGTGTGGGTTGAAGCGTCGGACAAACGATGCCGTGGTCCACCTCGAATAACACGACCGAAGAGCCGTGCAGCACAACAACCGCACAAATCTACGTAGGTGTGATGCTCTAATGCTTGGGCTTACAATGAGAAACAACATTAAGGAGCACGTGGTTGAGACATAATGTGCAGGTTCGATCCATCATCGTATTGAGCGTAAAAAATATGGCCTTAAGCACGACGATGAGAGCACACCCGTGAGTACAATCACTGCAGAGATGGAGCGTCGCCATTGGCTCGTGCGCAGCTGCTCGGCGGAACAATGCGTCGCGAGACCGTGAGAGATGGGAACGGCATGGGGCAGGCCTTCATCCAGCAGTGGGTAGATCATGGCTGATGATGATGATCACAATGATGCTGCTGATGATGATGAAAATATCTAACTGTGCGATTTCAAAATAACTGATTCATACATCCACGAGTCGATGTAGTTTGAAACGGCAACCGGGTCAGAGGCAAGTAGGGGGTGCCGATTTTTGGGAAAATAAAAAAAAACTTGGGGGAGGGGAGGGGGCCCGGCGGTTCACTCACCAGCAGGTTGAACCCGTACTTAAACTTCTGGAAAATGTCAACAAAGTCTTCGTGTGGAGGGGGCTTGGAGCGCAGCGTCAGGATTCCGTCTGTCCCACACAAGGAGGGAAGAGGAGGGAGATGATCGTTGTGGATGGGGAGGGGGAGGCGGGGAGGGGGCAGGAGGTGGACAGGGGGCAGCTAGGCCCAGGGCCAGTTACTGTTTGTTAGGTTGGATGGTGATCCCAGGGCTGTAATATTTTTTTTTCAAATTCAAGTCCTTCCCTTGACTGTTTCACCACCGCCCGTGCCCAATGTCAAACAACTAACACTGCTTTAAACATTGAGTTATTGCAGTTATGCGTTTGAAAGGCGATTTTACGAGTTTGTAAAGATAAATGAAAGTTAAAAACGAATAAAACTGGTATTCATTTCAGCGTGCAGCCCATGGCAATGCACACATTCATGCAATGGCTTTGATTACCAAATAACACAATAGGATTTGACGTAGGATTGTAGTATTCCCTTTCACCCATTTATAAAGCAGAGGATATACTTGGGAACTACTCAAAATCGGAGGCTGTGGCCCTGCAACTATGGTCACCTACCTGTCCAGGTTTTGACCTGTCTAGTTTTTGACTCGTCGAGGTCCAGGTCAAAACCAGTCAGATAAATTACATCTGAAATCTGTGTTTCGGGTGGCAGGAATTGATAAGCACTGAGATCTGGCACGGGTTATTGCGCTGAAGCGTATCGCAGTGTAGCTGCCCGGTTTCGATAACAGACCTCGTGCTGACTGAGATATCTGCTCGGCTTTCGTCGACAGTCGGTAGCTCCCTACAGTGCCCGCGTAAATCGAACACTAGCCGGGTGCACCGCTCCGTCTCCTTTGAAGTGGCGCCGTCCCTTCAAGTTGTCTCAGGGCACAATAAAGGGATGTAAAGCTGCCTGCCAGATGTAAAATAATTATGGTTGAAATATAAAACGAAGTGACGGTAAAATTGCACCGTAAATCACTTTAAGAACCGCAAAGCACTGCCCCTTTGCTGGTGTTCCAGGAAGTCTAAACTAGCTGAGCTGTGTTCTACTCACTTCCTGTCAATTATTGATTTTGTTAGTAAAAATCATCATCATTGTCATTAACGTCATGGTCATCGTTATCAACAATGGATCAGTATCAGCTGCAACCTTGTCATCTTCATCATTACTACGAACAACACTATCATCATCGTTGTTATCATTATCACTGTCATCATCATCATCGTGACCATCTCTACGCTCAACAATTGGCACCACCGCCAATGTGTGTAGAGTCTCTGGGTGGTGGCGACAATAACGATGACGGTGATGACTATGGCTGCTGTCAGCAGTCTTTGCGCCTGACCTCCGTTCTTCTTCTTCTTGCTGCGCTTCTGCTTCTTGCGTTTGCCCAGCTCGTCGAACGCCTGCGCCGCCTTCTGCAGCTTCGCTACGAAGCCCTCAATCTCGTCGAAGAGGTGGTTCAGGATCTCCTACTCGATCGCCAGTGACATGCACCGCCAAGGGTAGAGGGGGCGTGGGAGGACAGAAACAATGGATATCAACTTCTTGGTTCTTTCGGTAAAGTCACGTAAAAGGGAAATAATAAAATAATAAAAATAAGACATAATAAAATACTATTCTCACGACGTTTCGGCCACAACGCAAGCAGCCGTCCTCAGGTGAAGAACAGGTCTGTCGGAAAGACAGCGTCTGAATGAACACCACCAAGCTTGGCAGCGTATATTTAAGCTGACCTGTTCTTCACCTGAGGACGGCCGCTTGTGTTGTGGCCGAAACATCGTGATAATTGTATTTTATTATGTTTAATTTTTTTTATTTTATTATTTCCCTTCTACGTGACTTTACCGAAAGAACCAAGAAGATGAATCCCTGCAGTCACGAAAGCTTTAAATCGAAATTTAATGGATATCAACACAGAATCTTTTAAGTTAAAGGAGCAGCCTGGCAATTACTTTCTCACGCCAACCGCTAGCGAGAGGGCCTCCATTCGAGAAAGCTCCATAGAGAGTAGGACAATGTTCTTCATCGCAAGGCCCACGGGCCCTGACGGCCCCTGGTGGCGTTTAGTGCGGCCCCTGACGTGCAGCCTCCGACAATACACATCATCGTGCTGTCAAACCTCCAATGGTTTCAAATGTGTGGTGGCCCATACCCTGATGATCTCTTATTGGTGAAAGTGCCCCGCCCCCTCCCCCCCTCTGAAAATTAGTGAAGAACGCTGGGGTAGGAGGACTCCCCCCTCCTTAAAAATGAGTGCTGAGGCTCCTCCCAGACGTCAATGTCAAACACAATCCTGGTGGGTTTTTTTATCGCCATTGATTTGTCATTACCGTATCTCGCTGCACACGTTTTTGCCTAAACTCCGGCACGTCCTCCAGCTCTTGCTCAAGATCCAGACTGTCCCTGTCTCCTGCGGGGTGAGGGAGAAGGCGGCGGCCACATTACTTCTGGATACAGCCACATTTGCAAATGTGATTTGTAACTTTGATCATTACCTGCTGTGTATCGATAGTTAAATGTTAACGTACCATTTTATTCAGGGGCTACTTACTGCGTGGTGTTATATTGGTGTGGTCTAGGACTGTTTTGCTGTTGTTTTTGTTGTCTTGGCCAATTATGATAAAACAATCCTTACTGTACATTGATATTTTCCTTGGTTATTGTTGTTATGTTTTTTACATGATATACGATTTGTAAAGCTAAACCAAAGTAAAAATATCTATGGGACCTGTTTACCAGCATCCAAAATGATGACAAATAAGAATAGGTTTTACCCTTTCTGGCAATATTAAAGTTAATTATATTAATTTCAGCACATAGCCGGCGGCAATACACACAGTGATGCAATGGCTTTAATTATCAAACGACACTATTGTAGGATTTAACATAGTGCTGTGGGTAATGCATTTAACCCATTTATAGCAGCCTTAGGCAGGGCCAAACAGGAAGTGATGTCACAATACGGTGGCCATTTTGTTTTAGAGAAATAAGGCAGAAACATTAATTTGCAATTCAATCACTCAAATAGAAGCAGGAGGTGGCTGCTCACTTTTGTCAAGAAGGTAATTCATTCAATTGTCTCATGGTAAGTCAAGTCGGTTGTTGATCATTCTCCTCCAGGCTGGTTAGTTGTGAGTTGGTGAAGTGGCAGAACCTAGGACTGGTTCAGGTATCAGTCGCCACTTGACCTTGGCTGTGGGCGAGGATCAACCTCAGCTCGCCGGGTCTCAAAGCACAGTGTGCTAACCACTCTGGCCCCCTCTATTATTATAATACGATTTTCAATATTACGCTAACAGGTTGGCAAGCTAGATAAACATTTCCTAACCCCTACTTGCTCCCAACGTTTGTTTGGCCTTTAATATCTTGAGTAAATCTTTGCGAACGATTTACGTACGTGCGATGAGAGGCTAATGGGTCTGTAGTTCTTTTCAGTGATTTGTGTCTTCTATTCTGAACAACAGAATGAGTGAGGAATCACTCCACAATAGCGGCATTTCACTTCAGTGTCAACATTTAGCGAGCAAACCCGCCACGTTTGTTCCAACAGTTGGCTGCACTTCTATGATGGACGTTTGCCATTATACTACCTCGGACATCGGGTCGATGATGGTATCCACAGCTATACCACTTGTGGACATTAAGCAGTATGATCTATTGGTGCTTGGGCAGCAGGCTAAGGTACAGTCTGTTCTCCTGGAACACGAGTTTTGTTTTCATAATGCGAATTGGATATAACACGATTGAGTGAACGGAACTACGTCGCGTGAGTAAGAATAAATGGTCGTACGGCTTCCTCGGTGTAGCGTCGCACAAGGCAGGATGCTGCTGCATGCTTCTAGATGCTACCCACATCCCAGTCTTTGTTCAGCCTGCGTATGCATCTCACGTGTTATCACGGACGGTGCTTTACCCTATGTTATATATTATCTGTTATAACGCGACTTTTCCCAAAATGCATTGATCTTCTTCGGGAACGCAACTACCGCCGTTATAGGAGCACGAGCTGTAGGTGAACCTGCCGTCCAGAGTTTAGGCCTTCCCAAGACTGAAGTTGAGCAATGAAACCATGCCGCACCTTGATCATTCGGGAACATGTTCCAGATGGCCACCTTGCTGTGCGAGTCCACCTGGGTGAGCGTGGGGGGCGGCCGGGGGGCTGGCTCACTCGTCATCATCGTCGGGGTGGGGGGGGCCTGCTTTTGGGACATTTCCGGTTCTCCGTGCGACTCCCTGGGCCTGCGAGAAGAGCGGACGTGGGGTGAAGGGGGGAATGGGGGGGACGCCGACCGGCGAGCTTGCGGCAGGAACTACAATGCGATGATTGAGACAGACACAATTCGGATTTTGTACAGAGGGTTTAAAAATGTGGCCGTTATCTCAAGACGGTTTACAGAGACAGTGAGATATTGTTTGATAGAAGTACTCAGTCATAGGTCTTCTATATGTGTGTGAGTTTGTAGGTATATGGATCACTTTGTGAGTCTGTGGGTCCCTGTGTGGGTATGGATCACTCTGTGAGTCTGTGGGTCCCTGTGTGAGTATATGGATCACTCTGTGAGTCTGTGGGTGCATCACTCTGTGAGTCTGTGGGTCCCTGTGCAGTTATACAAGTCTCTTTATACGAATATAGATCTCGGTCTTTCGGTATTCATGTTAGTCTATAGGTCTTGGTGCAAGTTGATACAATGTGGACTTATATGAAGTCTAAATGCAGCTGTATTTCAAGACACTGTTCAAAATCTGCAGTCATATTATTTTTGTATAGAGAGAGGCAGTCAGTCTCAATGTGGGCTTCAAACTCACTTGTTCATTGGAGAACGCGGGGACCCAGACAACACGTGGTCCACGTGCTTCTGTATGGCCATGCCCTGGCAGGGAAACACACAGACGACCATTAGTTTCCTTCACAGTAGTTGTCTAAGCCATTTGAGTGTATGCTAGTCTGAAAAAATCCACCTAAACTGCTCCATCCATCGATCCGTGGGAAATCCTACTCTTTCACGAGTAGTTACTCTCTGTTATCCACGCTCGCCCACTGTTAAGGGGAGTTATCCAAATGTGGTGGAATATAATTCCCAATCGTCTGCGTCTTTCAGTGGACAAGAGTCACGTGGAAAAGTTCTCCTGGAATGGATACAACTCGTCCCACTGCTTTCGGTTTGCACGCATGAGAGGAGCGACCCACAAGTGGCAGGAAGTTAATCAAATTATCCGCGTTCTTCCACGGATAACCGTGAGTATAATAGGAGACAAATCCACCGATAGCCTATCGCATAGCGCTTTCCCCCCACCCCACATTCCTGCCGTGGATAAGAGCAGTTTCACTCGACAACAAACACAACAACAACAATAATGTCAATATATGTGCCGTCTAAATGCAACCGCAGCTCAAGACGCTTTACAAAGAAGCTGATTGAGGGTGGGAGGGGAGTTACAGTGAGATGTTTTGAATAATTAATAATAAAAATCTAATTGATATCGTGCCAATTTGGGGCAACATCTCCAAACGCGGACACTAACAGTTGATTAAAAGAATACCATAGATTAAGCTCTGTAAGGCAATGTGAGATACTCTGAAATATTTCTAAAGTTTCAGACTTCCTGTCTTTAACTCGCGCTCGTCCCGTAGAGACGTACGGGTTGCTGGCTTCTCACCTGCACGCGCCCGCACTGGAACAGGTAGAGCTCGGCACACGGCTCTGAGGGATCGTGGCAGATGAGCGACAGAATGGGGTCTTCCGACGACATGCCGGCCATCGCCAGGCAGCGCTGGATCGTCTGGGTGGGGAAGTTCTCCAGTTCCTCCTGGATGTTTTTTTTATCATTCCCGCACACAATCATGGGGGATCACGCGGTTGCCCATCGACGGAGGATTCACAGGCGGTGACGAATGCGGTTGACGTCTGAGAGAGAGCGCTTTTGGCGTTGGCCATCACGCCCGCCTAAGGCTCGTTTGGAGGAGGGCCTAAGGCTCGTTTGGTGTTCGTTAGGAGCAAGCATGAGATGTTTAAGGGCATTTCCACTAATCAGGTGACCTCACAGTCAAAATTTCAAAATTACCCTCGCGATGCTTACAGCGTAATTTTAAAGGTAATTACCTATAAATAGTACAACATATGGCTTAATCGTGGGATAAGTCAGTGGGTTGACACACACACGAAGTTGAAAACACCATCACCATCCCAGCATGGATGAGTCAGTTATGTCCTGCTCTTTCACTTCCCTGACATGCCCTTACCTGCCATGCTCCTTTTCTTCCCTGCACTACTGTTCTACCGCCCCGCCGCCACCCCCGTGCCCTTTCCGTGCTCCGCGCTCACCTTGGTGTCCTGGTCAAGAAGTTGAATGCCCTCGGCCGCCACGCGGAGGCTCACGTCCTGCGACCACAGGTGCCCGGTGGCGGCCAGGCGCCGCATGCGCTGCACGCCCTCCTCCGGGGAGCGCACGCCCTCGGGGCCGCCCATGGGCAGCGACACCAGGTGCTGCCCACGTTGCCGGGTGGAGGGGGCAGCAGCGGGGGTGCGGGGGGGGAGAAGAGGGTAGCGGGGAAGAATGGAGGGAGGTAACCAAATCATTTAATACGATGATGATGATGATGATAGCGCGAGGCTATCGCGACGGCAGCTGTGTTTCACAGGCGGGGAGATTCTGTCGGTACGGGGTGATTTTAAATTCGGTAATTTGGGGGATAAATTTCAAATTGGTAAAATTTTACGGAAATAATTTTGAAGCGGGCAGCGTGCGGTGTTTATGGGTCATGCCCTGCGGCTCCATGGATTGCTGCATTGTAGGGCCACGACGGACGGCAAGGGTTTTTGGGAGACCATCTAGCGATGGATAGATCACGGCTGGCAACAACAAAACATCCGTATATGCACACACACGAGGAGCAGTAGTATAGTGGTTAGCATGCTGCACTGCAAACACGGTGAGCCGAGTTCCTTCCAGTAGTGGATAGACGACATACGATGAAGATGATGATGTAGATGCAGAGGAACAACGACGATTTCAGATGCAGGTGGTCAAGCCAGACAACAGCGTCAGGAGCAGTGGAGTGTATCGCTCTGATGCCTCCTTCGTATTTGTGGATCGGGCATGATGTTAATGACAACAGATATCATCATCCACCTCCTCTGGTTATACACATGTCAACACCACGGTGTATTACAGTGCCTTGAGATGCTGTCTCAGTTTAACATTTTATGGGCCATCACGACCAGGTTGAGGTCGATCTTGTAAAAGAGCCCATGTGGGCTCCAGGTCTTATCTGATAAAAACGAACTCTCTTCCCCTCCCCTCCGATGCATACTTCTTCTTCTAAAACCCACTGCTGAGCACACACCCCGAAGGTCCAAAGCCAGCAACAAACGGCACCGTCGACGGCCGTAAAATAACAACATGAGTTCACGCGCGCGTTTCAACCGAGGAAGGATGTGCGTTTGGACGTTATGCAAATCCACATCGTATTGTGATTGCAAGTTCAACCCGGTGCAGTGGGGGGAAACGCGTGGCTTCAAAGTCGGTGGGCTTTTACCGTCCACTGTCATTCCCCTGCACCACCGAACCTCGTGCCAAGTGGCGATGGCTCACCTCCACGCGGTACTCGGCCACCTCCGCCTGCGCGCCCGACCCACGAGAGTACTGCTTGCGCTGCTCTGTACACGCACAATGGAGCACACACACAAAGACAAAGGTCCCCGTAGAGCATGAGCAGGTTTGTTGGGGCAAGTGCTGTTAAGCGAGCACCGATTAAGGCCTGTATGGCACACGGCAGGATGGTTGGCCAGCACCGTGCCCCAGGGCGAAGGGTTACACACCGTACCAGGTACTCATTTGAGGCTGAGTCGACTGAGGGGAGGCCCAGGGCCGGTTCATTGGTGTTGGCCGTGAGCGGGAATGGAACTCAGGTCGTCGGGTCTGGAGCGCACTGCGCTAGCCACTGGACAACCACTGCCCGGTTAATAAAACGCACACGCACATAAATATGTACAAACACAGATGCATATGAATAGAAATAGCTCTCTTGAATACATTCATTGTGACTAAATATATCTCAACAATTATGGGTGAGGAAAGAGCTCACCAAGATGATGAAAACACGACAGTTGGAAAAGCATTGTAGAGGTGACATCTTGCCTCATCCATCGTTGTTTCAAGAGCTCTATGTGGCCTCTTACACACTTTTGGGGCGAGTTCTGTTAGCGAGCACCTATTAAGGCTGGCACGGTGCAAGGTCGTTTGGTGTGGACTAGCACTATGCCCGGCTGGACACGTACACTACCCGCATACGTTAAACACTCATTAAATGTAAACATGTAAACGCTTTATTCGTTTTTTTTTGTCATGCACAAAGATCGCCACAATGCACAAACACAAACAGGCGTGCAAATTAAGGGAAACGTATTTAACCATAGTCATAATATCCAATAGATACTGGCAATGCGTTTATTTTATGCTTATTTATTTGATGCACGGATGATGGTCGCGTTTAGTCAGTTGGCCAGCTATTTTACTAAACTATAAACTAAACTATTTTTTTTTATTTTACCAGGTAAGGCCCACTGAGCTGTAGATCTCTTTATCAGAAGCGACCTGGCCGCAAATGATAGCTCAACGAAGTGGCTTATCATCACAAATAGATTTGTAGTGTTGTGGATTCAGGAGACGTCGGAGACGGTTCTTGGAGGCAACACTATTGATTAAACCACCTCGCTCGGCAGTACAGTTCCAGAACACTCAGGGTCACTGTCCTCCTGTACCACTGTCTGGGGATGTACTGCCTCCGGGCTAACGTGCCCTAACACAGGACTACTCTCAGGGTCCTCCTGTACCACTGTCTGGGGAGGTACTGCCTCTGGGCTAACGTGCCCTGACACAGGACTACACTCAGGGTCCTGCGGCTATGGGTGCCTAGGGGGAGGCGATTCTAGCTCGCCCTAGCCAGGGTGCGAGTTTCGACCTCTGACCCACTGGACCCGGCCCTCACAAGGACGTCGTGCCAGGGGTTCCCAGGGTCTCACCACTGAGCCGCACAGAGTCCCGGCCCTGACAAGGGCAGCGGGGCTAGGGGTCTCAGGGTCCTATCTAGCTGGCCTTCGGCTTCTGTCTTCGACTGGTCCCCAGCCTGTAGAGAGGTCTGCCTTTTATCCACCTCCCAACCGAGGGGCGGGGGCCCCGGGGGATCCTAGGACAGCCCCCACCCGTTGGGAGGGGCCCCTGGGGATCTCAGGACACTCCACAGCCCCCTCCCCCCGGGAAGGGCCTCGGGTGATCCCAGGTCACCACACAGCCCATTTACGCCCCTCCAGATTTATATCAGACAAATACTCTAAACGCGCGTTGAACGGCCGGAAACTACACGGGCATCATCATCATTGGTCATGATTTATCCACTGCTGGATGAAGGCCACGCCAAGCTGTCGCAAGCCCTATGAACGGTCTTGCGATGCAACAATCCATACAGCTCTTGCATTCAAGCTAATTTCACTGCTCCGTCTCCACGGGATCACGTCAAGTTGTTACACTCTGACCCTGATGCATCCTGTATATTTGGAGTTTGCATGTCTCTCTCCCCGTGTTCACGTGGATTTTTCTCCGGGTCCTCCAGTTTTCCCTCCACATTTGAAAACACGCGTTTAAAGTATGTCCACCTGACAAGCCACTTTGTTTATCTATTAAGTGTGGCCGGGTCACTTCTGAAAAAGAGCTATATAGCTCAGTGGGCCTTGCCTGGTAAAAAAAGAAAAAAAGAGTTAAATCTTATCTCCCCTTGGAGGCCGCTGCTGTTGCTCAAGCGTGTAGAGGGCTATTTCTCTTGGTGGAACGGGACTGACTCACCGAAAAAGTGTAAGGTTCATCTCACGCTTGCTCGCTCACTCGCCCAATCACTCTTGGGCAACAGTGACACTTTGCGCAACGGCGCTGCGGTGTCGCTCAGGGCACGCTCACCCGCGTGTGTGTGCCACCGGGGTCTGTCCGATGACCTCCTGACAGCGGGCGTTCGACACTTCACGTGGCCTCAAAGTGAACATAGCCTGGCACAAGCACCGTGGTGACGTCGCCACCACTTGTATGTTTGTTGAACTTCTTTCGAACCCTAAGCAGCAAACCGTGCAAATCGGAGGCACGGGGGAAGGTCTAAAAACTAAAGACAAAAAGCAGTTATAAAGAAATTCGTTTTCAATCTAGATGATTAAAAAGTGTATAGCTCCAGTGGCTTCTTAATATCGGAAGGAAGAGCATTCCAGACGGCAGCAGATGTGCATCTGAAAGGGCGCGATGCCCTTGGTGGAAAATGGTGCATGTTGTTGTCATCGTCGTCATTGTTGTCGTCATTGTCATCGTCGTTGTTGTCATCGTCGTGATTGTCGTGATTGTCGTCGTTTTTGTCATTGTTGTGGTCGTCGTTGTCGGCGTCATCGTTGTGCGTGTGTGTGTGTGCGCAAGCTCTCTTAGATGTCCTCACCGTAAAGCTCCCTGGCGCTCTTGGCCGGCGGTCCGCCCTCCGTGGGTCCAAGGCCACTGGCAGAGGGTCCAACAATGGCATTGATTAGTCGCAGCAATTCACAGGTTCAGCCAGATAATTAATCGATTAGGTACGAGTGGTGTTGACCACATCATCTCCGTGTTTTGGTGGGGGATCGAGTGGTGGGGAGCGGCGGGGTAATCGGCCCTGGGGAGCAGTTCAGATGTCAGTCGTAGCCAGGGCTATGGGTTCCACAGTGCGGTGCAGCGTGCGATAACCACTGCGCCAAACAGAATGTGAAGATGTGAAAAGAAGACAGGGGTTTCATGGGACCTCCTTTGCCAGTACCAAAATATGAGAACAGGTTTTCCCCTTTTTTCTGGCAACAAAACAGGTTTTAAGATGTTTAAACACCAAACTGAAACATTTTACAAGGAATCATGTCTGTGGTCAGAATGCAAACAAAAAACATACTCTGATAATATATGCATTGTCTTTGAAACTGATTGGTCCACACCAGAGACAGCTTGCTTTGGAGCTTAGTCTCAAAAGGTGTTAGACCAGAGGACGCCAAAAGGCGTACAGCACAAATACAATGCACTATCAGAGCAATGAGAGCTCGGGGTGAGCAGCTACATCATGGGACCTCCTTTGCCTCCTTTTTTTTGCATTCTGACCACAAGTTAATGCAGACATGATTCCTTGTAAAAGGTTTCAGTTTGGTGTCTTAACATCTTAACACCTCTTTTGTTGCCAGAAAAAAGGGGAAAACCTCTTCTCAAGACAGGGGTTGTAATAACGTATCGAGTCGTCGACTAAGCTCAGGGTTGTCGCGATATAATATTTCACGATATTGACGATTAGCACGATATATCAGTTGACGGTGGTGGCAGAGCACGAGAAGGAAAAGAGGCGTCAGCGATGCCAGTCTCCTGTAACTGTGCTCAGCGATTGTGTTGCTGAAATGCTTTTGTGTAGTTTCTGTTCTTTGCTGATCTTCCGGTACAAATAAAGATGATATAAAGTGAAGTTCACTCAACATAAACCTGCCATGAAAACCTGAAATCACTGTAACTTTCAATCTGTAAAGTTTATAACTTGCAATGCAACCTGAGAAAAGTCTCTGAAATTACCTCTAAAAATGCCAACGTTACATTACCACCATCCCCGTCAATCACATTGGGACATCCACGTGTTCTTTTGTTGCAAGACACGAAATTCTAGATTTGAAGTTTTCGTGACTGCAAGGGTCCATACTCTTTGGTAAAGTTTTACCTACGTGACTTTACCGAAAAAACCAAAGAGTAACGACACGAAATGTATGGGTACAATCTATTTGGAACTACAATCATTGTCCCTTAGTATTATGTTGCAAACACTGGCTGCAAAATGAACTAAATCACAAACCTGCCTCGTCTTGGACAACGATTAGCACGCGGTTGCCTGCGTACGGTGCGAAAGAAGCTCGACATACTGTGAAATGTTGTGGGTTATCATTGTTTGTTTTCGAGGACACATCTCAACGGCTCGATGTGTGCAGACGGGCGCAGGGTGTGAGAGCGATTGTCCTTACTTGGCACGTGGTGGGCCCATGGTCGCGTGCTCGGCCGAGGGTTGGACGTACTGCGGCTGCGCGCCGTGATAGTTCATGCTCGCGGTGTTTCCCCTTGCCTGGAAAGGACACGGCGCAAGCCTCCGTCGTCACACGTTCAACCTACAACAGAAGGTCAGAGACGTGCGAGGGTTGGGAAGCTGTCAGGGAATCTTCCCGGCTAAGACGGCCCGGCTTGAACTCCGACTGCTGCGAATGTTCGGTGCGTTATGCATCATTAAGTCAGTGGATATTGTCAATCATTTGGTCCATTGGTCATTAACTCGATCCAGTTTGCTCGGTGAGCGAAATGCTAATTTTGTGTGCTGGTCGTGTTATTACACCGAGTGAATTCTGAAAATGTGAGTTAAACACTTCTAATAAAATGTAACCAAAATTATGAATTAATTAAAACTTGAATATGGGTCAACTCCACCTAGCAACATAATTTATTCATGACCCTTCAATCCATTGCTGCATGAAAGCCTCCCCCCATGGCGGGGTGGTTGTATGGTTTGTTTAACCATACCTCGCCACACTGGTCAGTGCAAGTTGGTGAAGGATGGGGCCAGGAACAGTTCAGAAATCAGTAGCCACTGATGTTAGTCATGGCCGAGGATTTAGCTCAGAAAGCACGGTTCACTAACTCCTGTGCCAATGCACCACCAATATCGTTAACTTCGACCAGACCGCCCTGGAATGCGCCCAAGCTAATTGTATCTCAGATGCTAAGCAGCATTGAACCTGGTTATTATGAGGATGAAGGACTGCCTGGGAAAACCAGATGTTATAGGCTTGGCCTTTGAGGTGGCCAGGAGATGTCAGTGAAAATATTTATTCGTGAATCTATTCGTGTGGAGATTTACCCCTCACTCTGTTTTCCTCCCACACAAAGTCAACAGCTCTCACGCAGAATTTGGAAGCCAGATCAAGGCAAAGGACTCTGTGGAGCCATGTGGGTTAAAGGGCATTATTATTATAAGGATTGAAACCTGATCAATTATATGATGGTTGAAGAAGGGATTATTTACAAAGCAAGCGAGACATGGCCAGAGGAGAAGAGGGACATCTTCGGAACCTTCCGAGAAAGCTTTTGAACAGCTTATGGGACACAGTAATATCAACCAAAACTACAAACACAAATGTTTGGCAAAGAACAGAAGCACACAGACAAAACGTTGTAACCTTTGAGACAACCACAGTTTAGCCACACAATAAAATGACACCGAGACGGGGAAATTAATGTTAACCGCTGCGATGTTTGTCTCCTGTACGAAAACCAACTCGGTGCTTGAAATGATATTGAATGTCTTCTTGGTTCTTTCGGTAAAGTCACGTAGAATGGAAATAATAAAATAATAAAAATAAACATAATAAAATAATTCTCACGACGTTTCGGCCACAACGCAAGCAGCCGTCCTCAGGTGAAGAATAGGTCTGTC
>CM025654.2:9347868-9385708 GCA_014621495.2 Entosphenus tridentatus | reverse complement strand
CCCCCCCCCTGCCCCACGCAATTGTGTCCCGAAATGCGCTATCGGTGTCATCGTGTTTTAAAACAAAGTATCCATCAGATCTCTTGCACAACGGCAGACGTTCCTCTTGTAGAGGACAGCCCACACGTAAGCGGATATTGCAGACCTGCCTCTGAAATCAACTAAACCTCTGGCCCTTTCAGTCGAGGACAGCACATTTCCCACCGACTCTGCCAATGAGACTAACGAACATTTTTAATTCCCAGAGCTGGAATTTGGCCAAATTTAACTCAAAACAAAACATGTAATTTGCTGGGTTTTTTGTTGATGTTGTTGTTGTGCAGTCGTTGGTGACCGGCCTGAGACCATCAACTAGCTAGACTTGAGAACCTGGTCTCATCGCGAGGCAACGACTGAAACCCAGATTCGAACCGAGGATCTTCTTCGGCAGTGCCAGCTCAGCTCTCTGACCGTTTGAGCTAGAATCTGTATTTATACTGGAGGAATCCGATGAGCTACAAATCTCTTGTTCACAGGCGTTCAGTGTTTTTCACAGATGTCCAGTAAAGCTACATCGTGCTATGCCTGGGGAACTTGTCTGACTACACTAGAGATGCTTTCCGACACAAGGTGATGATGCACTGCAAGCTGCACAGTTTCCGAATATAAGTGTCTCCAATTACACGACGCAGATAATCACAATGAAGTCATTTAAAAAAATATATATATAGTTCCGATAAATCTCGAACAATCATTATATTTCCATAGGATTATCGAAATACATGGTACAATAGCACTGCAAAGGATTAGTGTGCATCGGCACTCGAGAGCCTATACTCTGCTGGCAGTGCCTTACGCCGATTATAAACTCCAAGCCAGCGTAGCAGCGTTCCTGGAAACTATCGGGTGAGAAATGAAGTCCTGGATGTAAGGCACATCTTTTCGCGCGGTTGCAACTTACTCTGCTCAGTCGGTGTTGGCCCGCCGAGGTCGCAAAGGGGTTCTCTTCTCTCGCTGCTGTCGCTCAATGTCCCCTGTGCTGCTCCCGCCCCACCGTAATGTGCACCGTTGCCCCCACCAAATGTTGAGGGGGCGATAATTGGCACGTACAGAATAAATAAAGATTGATTTGCCCGCTCTTGCTCTCAAGGGGCTGTGCCTATATCCTTCTTCTGTTGCGATGCACCACCCTTGAGAAGCAAGGCAGACCCCACCTGGTTTATTGTGTGGTTTTTATTTGTGTGTGCCTGTTTATTTTTCCCAGATGAAGTCTGCGCTTGGGCTTGAAGCCAGAGCTGTCGAGGTGCTGGCTCAGTGACTTAGAGATGTGAGCCCGGCTGGTCCGCCTCGCGCGTGTTGATTAGCCGGGTCAACTTGCCACCCAGCCTCTGTGAGGTCACGCACTCACCACCTGCGTGGGAAATTTTTGTTTTCTTACGCTGCGATATTTAACTTCGCGGTTATCGATGAAAAACCCCAAGCGTCGGATGCGTCATTGCCATCGCATGGGTTTTGTGGATTTACGATGACACATTGAACCTTCCGATTTACCCCATCTCTGCACTTTAAGAGTCTTTATCAAGTTCGGTAACCTTTGCCGCTGACTGGCTCGAGAGTACACAGCAACATTGGCGCAACGTTAATTGCTCAGTTTGCGAACGCCTTTTCTGTGGCTATGGCGTTGATGCGGCGCGCGGTGGGAGGGCCTCGACTTGAGGCGGGTTGGGGGGCTGCGCCGAGCAGTGCGGTGAAGTATGGTCAGATGACGCCAAAAATAACAACCGCTATTTTGTGAAGCGCCTTTCGTAGTGAAGTATCTCAAAGCGCTGTACGTACAAAAGATAAAACTACACTTACAGGTATAGTTAACATCCACGCGAAATATCTGATAATAAGAAAATCAAAATTCCAATGAAATCAAGAACTATGATGAAAGCGAATAATAATGACAGAGTAATCCACAAAGGACAACAAATTTGATTCTTAAATCTTAAGTTACAGAGAAAGCCTGTATAAATATGTGAGTTTCTTAAAGACGTGATTTAAAAAAAGTGAAACAGACTCAGAATCCCTCATGGACCTAAACCACGGTCCCCAGCAGGGCATCCATGGGGGGCCCGAGGCAAACCCCACCGTGTGGGACCCCCGACGCCTTCAAACTAAACCGGAAGCATTAACATCTGACACTGTGATGGTGAAGCGCAGAGCCCCCCCAAAGCGCCCAGAGTCTCCTAGGGACGGCACTGGCCCCCAGCCACCAGCAGCTCTGGATCAAGCGGCCGTGGCGTTGTCTGGGCAGGTGAGGGAGCGGGGGGTGGCGGGTAAGAATCGCTCGGGCACAAACTGTTTTGTGGAATCACTACACGCAACATGTGACTACAAACCTTGTCGGAATGAGGAAGGAAAATGAAAAAATGTAGCTTTGAAGGCATTGTTTAACTCGGTGAGGTGGGTAGAAAAGGACATCATTCAATAGTGACAACAATGCCCCACAATAGAGCCAGACGAAACCGCAGTGCACTCCAGACACAGATTTATCGAACGAAGAGAGGAAGTCTATGCTGGCCGCTATAGCAACAAAATAAAACGCATATACACCCCAGGGAGAAGATTACGGAGACCAAAACTGAATGGCAGAACGAATGAACCACTAGTCCCCTATCTCACGAACCGAATAACGGACAATCTAGATAATTATAGCATGCCGGACTCAGACCTGGGATTTCTGCCGTTGACCAGGGACATACGTACGATCAATCAGATCTGAGAAAAGTCCAATTAATTTCAAATCGTATCATTCTCGAATTTCGTAGGTGGACCTATGAAGGCGACGTTGTTAGAAGGGATTACGGCCAGTGGACAATACTGGTGACGGAATGGCAGCCAAAGGATGGATCACGCCCCCGAGAGGAGATGGAGCTGTGAGATCGGCTCATGTTCGGGAGCAGTGGGGATCGTGTCCTCGCAGAACAGCGTGGGATGAAGGACATCGTGGGGAGGCTTCATCCAGCAGTGGATTGACCATGACTGCTACAGATGTCGATGATGAAAGGGCCAAAGGTCCGTTCCGTGGAGGCTTCTGGACTCATCAAGAAGTTCAACAACTGATTTTGGGTGATAGCACGGGTGCTGGGAATTTGCACCAGCCATAACCCGTGGATTAGACGTTTATAGCTTGCCTTTCCATTGCTTCTGTAATCTCCTGACGAGACAAGATCACAGTTCAACCGCACTATCACTCGCAACTATACGCAAGCTCTCCCCTCTGTAGCGCCATGCCGTGACGCTGCGTCAGACAGAAGATGGAAGTGAGCAAGTGGCCCAGGATAAGGGGACAGGGTCAGTGCTGCTGAGGGCCTGGGTTGGAATCCAGGATTCGGTCGCCCGTGATTAAACCAGCTTCTCACGTGTGGTGAGTGAGTTGCTTATCTCAGCCACGCAAACCAATGTCTGCAATAAAACAATAAATCACCGGTAAATTTGTTTTTGGTCTCCCTATCGCTTAGGCTCCGAAAACTTTAAAATGTCATTTTGATTCCATGAAGAAATAAAAAGCTAAATAAACTTCTTTCGGCAAAACTCTATCAGTGACAGTAAAAAAAAACGATTTGAATGCCGTGCAACGAACATTTCGCCGTGCAATGCTGGTAAAGTTCCCCTCGTGTGGATAAAGGCGGTCAATCAAAGGGATCTCAGAAGTAGTTCTGCGATAACTCCTTACGCGGGCCGTTCTCTAACACACAGGATGACGCTGCTCTGTGCAAGATCCGGTCGGACACTTCATCTCGTGAGATGACGTCGATAGCGGAGTCAGAATGAAGCCGGGAAAAGGTCAAAAACTCGACCACGTTGCTCCATCATTGGCGACCTCAAATCAGATCTCACCAAAAACTGGATCTTTCCCGCTGTGTTCCCAGCTCAATATAAACCTTGCCGACCATTATTGCTGCTCAAGTTCAAAGCCTTGCCAGCGTTCTGTTACCAACATGGTTTGACCCCCGACAACTATGCTAATGACTGCAGCAACCTTCAGTAACTGTACCTCCTGAAAGGCGACCTCGGTAACTCTCTCTCTCTCTATCCCAATTCCTTTTGGAGAACACTTTGCCGTGTTGTGGATATTTGCACAGCCAGTAAAACGGGTTGGCTCTGCTGCTTGTTGTTTCTCTGGGTTAATTATTGCTCGCGCCTTGATGTAAAGCACGGCCCGTGCCCAGCCAGCGTCTTCATTTTATTACCAATAAATAGGTCGCCCTCTTCTACTCTGTGCTACCGGATCCCCATTGTATTACATATTCAAATAAATAAGCAGACATTATGTCTCCTTAACATACCACCTCTCGACATACCAACCCCCCCCCCCCCCCAAAGTATTTCTGACATACTCTTTGTTTTTTTTCGGTAAAGTCACGTAGGTAAAAAAATAAATAAATGAAAACAACAAAATTTAATTACGACGTTTCGGGCGCAACACAAACGTCCGTCTTCAGGTGGGGACAACGCAGCGAAAGCACAACCGCTTAAGTGTGTGACACACCTGAATCCTTGCAGTCACGAAAACTTCAAATCTAGAATTATTCCTGACACAGCCCATCAGTCGCAGGGCCTTCTGGGAGTTCCTAATTTCAGCAGCGTCGTTTCAAGACGAGCAAGCGATCTGTACCGGTTTTCAAAGCGCAGCGTCTCGTCCGCAGAGGCAGGCTTGCCTGAACGAAATGTGGTTGGATTTGTTAACGACGCATCGAGTAATCGATTACCGCTAATTCTCTCTGTCATAAACAACCAACTTGTGGTACCGCTTTGGCAGCGGTGCACAGTCACGAAACGCTGAAACTCGACAACGCTGAACGGGAGTTCGAGGCTTGGTGGTCACCTGGTCTAACAAAGTCTTAGATGAGCAGCCTGCGCGAGGAGGAGGTCGGGAGATAGGGAGATAAATATATAGGGATGAGAAATATAGGGGTGAGTAATAGAGGGATGATAAATAGCGGGATGAGAAATAGAGGGATTTTAAATAGAGGGATGAGAAAAGGCGGGAGCGGAATTGGGAAGCGATGGAAGGCCGTAAAGCCCTTTGCCGCATGTAGGTTAGTTTGTTTTTCAGGGTTTTTCTGTGTTCCGATGAGCGATAACGCTCCTTTTTCCACAGATGTCCAGTGGGGGCGGACCAGAAAATGACACCAACAACAACACAGAAACACGATAGGAGTGCAAGAGTACAGGAAAGGTAAGCAAATCACGAAAAAAACACCCTCATTTTTATTTGACCATGTAAAAACCCACTGAGCTATTAGCTTCTTCTTTTTTTAGAACAGGGGAGATAACATCTCGTCAGCAGCCACCCACCCTCCCCGTTGCTGCCGACTCTCCATCCGCTTCACGTCGCCCTTCAAGCGCAGAGAAGAGCCACTCCGATGGCCAGTGGAGAAACGTTTCCGCTTCCAGTCGGAGGGTTACCGCCGTGTGGAAATGAGCGGCAATCCAGCGGGGTTAATGATTGCGGCGCATCGTGTTGTACCATAACTGGTAGCGCGGTTATTGTTTCTGCATTGCCTGTTGGCCTGTGGACGACTTTGTAATGCGTGTGCACGCTCCAGGTAACGGTCACACGTATCCTGTACGCGACATAGTTGGAGTCTCTTTACAAGGTGTGATTTGGAACCCGATATGCCGTCTCTTTGGACTCTCTCCTGATAAAGGAGTGACTAACTTACCGACTCACATATATTTTATTGCACATACTATGCACACGTGTTAATCATATACGTGTTTAGACACAGTCGCACACGCATACCCTAGAACTTTGCATATGGTAAAAATCAACCGGAATACCCCCAATTGCATCAGATCTTGGATGCTAATTAGCTTTGAGCCTGGCTAGTGCTTGGGTGGGCGACCACGATGCACATCAGGTTGTTAGAAGCTCCTACGGGGCTATGCAGAGGGCAGTGAAGCTTTTTTGTTTTGTTGTTGTTGTACTATACTTCTGGGCTTCCACGTGTATGCTCCCCTCCTTCACCAACCCACACGGACGCACGCACACATGAGCTCAATCCAAGAAGCATGTTCACTTGTATCAATTAGATCTTCGAGTGTGCTGCTTGTTGCTGGGCTGCCTGGCGTTTTGGGCTTTCGGACCTGTGCTCGGCAACCGTTATAATAGTGATAATATCCACGTGCTCGCATTCGAACACACGCGCACTAATTGCATTGATGCAAACTGTAAAGTTAAAAAAACTTATTTTAAAGAAGTTTTTTTTAAACCCTTACGTAAAAAAAGGACAGATCTGGCTAATTGGTTTTGTTGTGATGCGCGGCGAGTTGCATAACGATTAATACGTTTAGGGGTTATGTCCTTTGTGTGAAAATGAGAAGTGTTCTTGGACATGAAGAGATGGACAGACCAAATATGCCCCAGGCATAGCAGTCGATTGCCCAATTACACCCTTTAAAAATAATTCAAACGTAAATCTTGACTTAAAGCTTTCGTGACTGCAGGTTTTTTGAACCTATCTACGTGACTTTACCGTAAGACCCAAAGAATATGACATCAAACATGTCACGGACATTGTTCAAAGTTCCCCTTCGATAAAATTCCTGAATGTGACCTTTTGCTCTGCCTTACCAGATACGTCAACCACATCATACCAACGTTCTTATAACCACCGATTACCACTTAGAATTGCAAACATGACTGGGGCAATACCCCAGGAGTACATTCCAGTCATATATTAACGTGCACAATTAGTTTGCTGTCTGGCATCTGTCGGTGGAAAATTGTTCGTATAGCAACTGTGCCTACGAATGTTAACCTTTTTCAATGCTTCACGTTGTAAAATGATGTATCCATTTATGCCACAAGACGCATCTACCTCCCTCCGTCCCTCTATTCTAAAGGGCCGTTCGTTGACAATTTCGCTTTAATATTGACATTTTCTGCTTTTTTATTATAGACAAAACAGAACTATAGTAAACTATGCTTGGCTACTTATGGGTGCGAAATAAGTTTTATTTCTCCCTACGTTACTTTACCGAAAGAACCAAAAAGTGTGTAGAATTATAGTATTTACATCTTGACTTTCAACGCCAGGGCCAATGAGGTTCCTTCAGCGTCACCATCATCACCGCTCATTATCAATCTACTGCTGGATGAAGATATGTCTTGTGGTCCTGCAACATAGCAATCCATCTGGCACCTGCACGCGAGCTGCAAGATCCATCCGACCGTGTCCGTCCGGTGCTGTCTGAGCTGCGTTGGCTTTAGGTTGCCCAACGAATACATCGTGAGGTCGAACTCATTACACACGAAGTGCTTGCCACAAATTAACCACAATACCTTGCTGATTTCGTCAAGGAGCGTAAAATGTCACGGGAACTCCGGTCATCCTTGCAGCAGCGGCTTTGGCTAGCCATCGAACACGGTCACCGCATCATCACGCGCTTTCAGATGCGCTTCTGCGGCCGTCTGGAATGCTCCTCCTTCCGATATCAGGAAAGCCACAGGAGCTATGTACTTTTAAATCTGGATTGAAAAGTAATTTCTTGATAACTTCTTTTTGTGTTTAGTTTATTGTCCTTGCCCGGCACCTCCGATTAGCACGGTTGGCTACTTATGGTGCGAAATAAGTTCAACATGCATGCAAGCATCGCTCCATCTCTGTGGTGGCAGTCCTCCACATGTGCTTTCCCTCCGTTGGCTGCCACTCCGTTATTAGTCTCGACCACTCGGCCCTCACCCCTTCGAGTGACGTTTGCAGCTCAAACCATCTTACTATCGTGAATCAAATATATAAGGTTATTCACGTGCGTATGTTCTCGAATCCATGTGTTCCTGTCTGTCAGTGTAACTCCAATCAATGTATCTCCCCCACGCTTCTCGGCACAATGTTTGAGCTGTTGTTCTAACGTAAACGCGTGTGTCTCTCATCTCTGTCATAGCAGGTGATATACACTCATGAACGTGTTTCTTCTGTCGGCACTGACATATATAGTCCCGTGTCTTTTATATATATAAAAAAAAGCCCGATTAAATAAAACGTTTCCCTGATTCAACACAATTTAAATATTAACACGGCACTTTTTTGTACACTGCACGCAAGGGTGAACAGCAGTGGACACGCACAGCGGGTGAACTGCGGCTCTTTTCACACGCGTGAACACAAGCCAGTTTTTACACAAGCGTTTCCACCGAAACATTACATTTTTTTTAAAACCACACCGACCTCCTTCGCGTTTGCCTAATATTTGCAGCATTTTGAGCAGCAAAATATCGACCTTTAATATGGCTGTTACACGTACAACGGCTAGACATAAACATCGACTAAAACAGTTGTAAATTTTACACGCAAAAACAGTTTTAGCTGAGTCGGTTGTGCCAAACCAGCGATTTTCTCTTCGCGTCAAACAAGGGGTTGTCGGCTGGCGTGAATTACACAGCAACAGAAATGGGGGGGATACGATTTTCCGAACATCACAACCGCGCCACCGGCACAAAACGGGATCTTACCGCGCAAGACGCTCCACCGTGAACCGCACGACTGGGCTGTTTAAAGAGTCCAGCACGCAGAGCCCGCGACACGCAGTGAGAGAGGCCCTCCGAGTGCCCGAAAAGCGGTCGGGTGCGTCCGCTGCACTTAGAGGCGGGAGCCGCTTTGCTCTCTGCCACTGCTCCCTCTCGCTCTCTTTCACTGCAACAACAAAAAAAAGAATAGCACACTCGCATCGATTGCAAGACACTTAACTTTGGTGGCCAGGGGCGGGGGGGGGCGTTGCGTGCAATCTCAAAGGTCGCCACGGAAGGATTTTATTGCTCAGATATCACGTGTCTCCGTCTGCCAGGCCCTCTCTCGCTCTCTCACGCACGCACACACACACACAATTACTTTGCGGAGTTGAATTGTTCCCATCCTGTGTTGTTCGGAGGTAGGGGCACAGCCAACGAAACCACGTGACGTTGTCAGGACACCTTGGAGGGTTTTATTTTGACACGGTCAAGAGTCACTGACAAAACTTTGGACAGAAATGATAGTATTTTGAGCCTAAATCTTTTTTAGATATATAGAGTGGCACCGGTGTTGTCATTTTGTATTTGGCCATTGTACGTCATGTCATAGGCCATTTTAAAAAAAAGTTTCATACTAAATGCAACTCATGCATTCAGTAATGGCGTTTCATCTTGAATAAAAAGCCAAAGACAAAGTTAGAAAAGCTTAGTTCAGACGCACCTGAAGTAATTTTTTTAGGCTCCTCGGCAGGAAAAAGAAATTGCCCATATCTGAATTCTTCAGCTGTGTGCGCTGCTGATGCTATCCGTGTCTCTCATGGGACACAAAATACGTGACCGGTTTTTTTGTTTGTTTAATGTCAGGTGCGTCAGATTCGCCAACTCATACCGCCCTCGACCTATATGCATTACTGCTACCCGGCGTGGCACAAGACTTGGCAGTTACTGGCAACAACTCCCGTTGCTCGATCCGGACACAACTGGCCGTGGCAGCTCGAGACGGATTTCGGTGCCTCGACTGACGGCACTTTGACGTTTGACGCAGATCAGCCGACGTGGAGGGCCACTAACCCACCCTGCGCTGGTAACGCGTATCAGCGCGTGAGACAAAACGTCTTATTTACGTCGGCAATTATAAATGTAAATTCGATTCGATTTCAACCCCGGCTTTTTGTTGTTGTTTCTTTTCTATTTCACGTGAGCCGAAGGAACTCGAGCGACGGCTGGCACTGTTTTTTTAAATCGCTGTTGGTGTGTGAAGCAGTTGACAAAGCACGAATCGTGAAATCAATAGCGAGCCATTGGGCCAACTGGGATGCTGAGAGTCCTCCACTGCCGTAAGAGTTCCTCGGGCGGATTCTTGTTGCATTCGCTCGGTGCACGTTCAACACCGCACGGGCGTCCTCGCGTTGAGCTTGCACCGCTGAGATCTTGGGAGTTTAAAGCAGGGTTGAAGCCACCTGCCATTAACTCACGTCCTCAAGTGCACCGAGCTGATGGGTCTCCTCAGGGAGGCCACCAATTAACTTGTGCTACAGGGCCATTGTTTGGCACAGCGTGATTTTCTCACCTTAAGTCACCTCACTCGACACGATGGCGATAGCACAATGTGAATGTTAGTTGGGGTTTTTTTTTGGCATGAATAATTATTTACTTTTTTTCTATCACAGATGCTAAGCACAAGTCGCACGGTGCAAAGGGCCAATCGGCCAACGAACAAACAGCACTACCGATGGTGTAACAGACACACCGCCCCGCCGAAGCTTAGCAAGGCTGGCATACTTTCAGATTATTTTAGCGCAGTAGACGTACCGCTATGAATGAAGATAAGCAGAAGCTGCGCAGAATTACACTCGGCCGCTTTACCACCACCGCTGCTACAATCATTGGATAGCCTCCCAGTTTCAAGGGGCACTCAACGTGTCCAGACCGGCTGGAAGGGGAGGGGACTAAAGCTCCGTTAACTAAGGGTTGTTAAACATTGTTTTTTTGCATTGCCAATTTACCGAATGGAAAAAAATGGTAAAATAAAAATCAGTTACCAGTTTGCCCCCCATACATATAGTACTGTACCGTAAATGTCTAGCATTAAACTCACATTGTCACCCGCTTTAACTGTGAAAACGAAGGGAGCTGCCAAATTGGAATGTCGTCCTTCGCTCGCACCTCCGGTCAGCACGGTTTGGCTCCGTACGGTGCGAAAGAAATTCAACATACATACAGACACACGTCCATTGGACTCGCAATCCATAATAATGAGCCAGCATTTCCAATCCTCTTATTAAACCACCCGGCTCTTAATATTGTATTCCGAGCAGGTGGTGTCAGAAGTCACACTTAAATATGAAAGCGCATCTATAAATGCGAGTTTGCAACACTGTGTGAATCAGAATATTTATTCATACTGAAGGAATCCGATGAGTTATAAAGATATTTTTTTACAGATGTTCAGTAGGGGCGGGTCGTTACAACAACAATCAATACAAAAACACAACACGAGTGCAAAGTATATGAAAGGAAAATAAATAACTTCAAATATATATAGAGTACAAATACAACTTTTTTTCTTACCAGGTAAAAATTGTTTCCTTGTATTTGTGCGAAGCCGGGTGAACTGATTTTCACTTCCTGCCATGCGGTGAGCGGCGGCGATACCTGAACCAGTCCTGAACGAGTCCTGAACCAGTCCTGAACGAGTCCTGAACCAGCCCTGAACCAGCCCTGAGCACTCCGCCCGCCCGCCGTTTGACACCCGACATTAACCAGTGTATGGGTACGATTTTTTACACGGATTACTTTTTGATGAAACCAAAGCCTCGGTGTTGAAAAGTAGAAAGCAGGAACTGCTGAATCTTGATTTGAAGCTTTCGTGACTGCATGAATCCACACTCTTTGGTTATTTCAGTAAAGTCACGTAAGTATAAAATAAAATAAATCACGACGTTTCGTCCATCATCAGGTGGGAAAGTATGGTCTGCTGCTAACCATGCTTTCTCACCTGATGATGGACGCTTGTGTTGCGTCCGAAACGTCGTGATTTATTTTACCGAAAGAACCAAAGCGTAAGGAACTGCTGGTTACGGATGGATCTGTACGAAATGTTCAATTTATTTCACATGGTACGTAACCGACCTTGCCACACCTGTCAACCTTTACCTTATTACACTTCAATTCAGACGTATTGGTCACCCCGTGCCCTTTAAATCTCAACGTTCATCGTAGAAAATCCCATCACAAGGGAGAACACAGACAAAACATTTGTTTTGCCCGCATTGAAACGGCTGTACGCCGTGTGGACCTGAAAACGAAATTTCCCTGTACAAGAGCACGGGGTATGAACCGTGATGATTTCACACGGTATGCCGTGCTACCGTCTCCGGGCTGCTGTACATGACATTTCCCCACTGAACCGAGTACGAGACCTGTTCTTGCTATTTGCATATCAAGTGCAGCTTGTGATCTGCCTGGCTTGTGATTCGTTCACCTGACAAAGGCACCCTCCTGGCCAGCCAATAACAAACGCCTCGTCACTCCAGGCAGAACCCCTTAAAGGTTGCTGCTAACCCTCCGAGTCAGAGAGTACACGAAGGTCGTGAAAGGCAAGGTCACTTATGCTGAACCTCTTTCGTGCAGTACGTAGCCAATCATGCTAAGCCGAGGTGACTTAGCTCGACTTAAAAGGAACCTACCCATAATCAGTTACCTAATATTCACACATATTCTCAACATGGCATCGAATTAATGGTACCAACAGTGACACATTCATGTAGATGCAGATCTTAACAATTCGGGTTTGTACTTCATGAGACATAGCCCAGCCACGAGTGTCGAATGTGCAAATTCGCAGCAGTGAATCACAACACGATTCAATTGCCCTGCAGCTCAAGATTCATCTGGTGGTTGTTTAAGGTGTTAGACCACTGATGGGTCTATCATGAAGGGTAAGTCCAGGTTGTATGTTGTCAACCGCTAATTTGTTTCCGCCAACAGATGCTTGACCGCTTCAATGTGAACTGGAGAGTAAACAAACACGACAGCATATTGCACACGTTTCTGATTTTCTCCGATTGTACGGTTGCGATATTATTAACGAATGATGCAAAATATAAAAAAGTAAATATAATTAACGAACTTAATTCCCTGCAGGCAGTGGCGTAGGAATGACATTATCAGTGGCGTAGTAATTACATTATCAGTGGCGTAGTAATTACATCATCAGTGGCGTAGTAACTACATTATCAGTGGCGTAGTAACTACATCATCAGTGGCGTAGAGACGTCACTATCAGTGGCGTTGTAACTACATTATCAGCTCAGGGGGAGTGGCAATCTGGCAGGTGGGACCCCAATATTTGATTTGTCTCGCACGCACGTACCTCGACGCAATTTCATATCGCGGCTCCTCTGACCTAATCACATCGCCGTTGCGCTCACGGTCTCGAACACTTAACGCTGTTGGGGCGCTCCGTCTTCGCAAAATTCAGCCACGACAGCTCCGTAGTTGCATTATTACAGTACTGCTTTTAATAGGAATTAAACGTGGAAGGTAAATAAAAGCCTCTTCGTATGTATTGTTTTTAATTAAACCGCGTTATAAACAAGTTTTAGTTATTTTACACTGTTGTTGAAAAGATCGTGGTGGTTGTCAAGGGGGCCCAACTTGTAGTTTTGACCACGGGGGGGGGGGGGGTTGGGGGCAAAGCCCCCCCTTCCCCACGTTCTGAAAATAAATGAATAACTCAGTGGGTTTTGCCTGGTAGGCTGGTGTAGTTTAATTTGCATGTTTTGGAGTGATGTGTCTAACTTTGTTGCACTTTGCACTCCTATCGTGCTTTTTGTACCGTTTGTAGCTGGAACGTTCTTACCCTCCCCGACGGAACATCGGTGAAAAAGAGCTTCATAGCTCATCGGATTCCTCCCGTATACATATTTATGAATTACGCTGCTGCCAGCATGGGGACCGTGGTCGCCTGAGCAGGGCAAGAGGGTGCCCGGGTCGTCGATGCGAGATAGCTCCGTGCTTACCTTATAGACGCCTCCGATAGCGGGTACAGCGGGTGGGCGCTGTGGAACTTTGCACCCCTTTCTCGGATTGAGGATTAAGAAATGTTCATGCCAACACGGGAGTCCATAGAGTACTACTGTACTCGCAAACAAAAGCCAACAGGAAAGCGACACGAAATCGAGCGTCAGAAAGCCACGGGGTGCACACGGTGGTGAAAACTGCCGCGTCTGTTGACAGCTCCCTATTATGAATAGGATACTGTAAAAACTAATCACATTCGTTTATTGATCATACAATGTTCATGCAAATCAACGAGGCAGGGTTTTCTAAACTTCAATCCTCGGAACTCACCACGCTGGGGACCGTCCATAAATGACGTCACGCGATTTTTTATCCCCCCCCCCCAGGTGCGTGACGTCATTTATGGACGGCCCCCTCCGTCTCCGCGTTTATCAATTTACTCCACCATTCAAATAACAGGAACTCGTTCCACGCTGCACGCGCCCGATTATTGTTAAACACGTCCCACGTGACGCGCGAAGCAATGAACGCCGTCTGCTTCACCTGGAACACGTGCCCACACACACGCGTGTCTAACAAGTGCACACGCACGCACACTGAGATCTCGATCTTCATTTGAATCAGCTCGATTCACGCGGGCAGCGTTAATTGCGTAGTGTATTCTTAATTTGTATTGGAGAAATTGGTAAACGTGGAAAGACGGCGGGTGGAGGGTCACGAAACCTGAATGTTGGTAAACCCTACAATAAAGACAGAGGTAAAGGTAATGTTATGATCTAAATGCATCATCAAATTATTGAAGTAATCACTTTAAATGTTGGTTAGTTTATTACAGCCAGTGTCATCGTCAGTCATGCTCAATCCACTGCTTGAAGACCATCCTTTCCGGTTTTGCGACGCAACAATCCACCTTGTTGTTCTCATGGCGATATCTCCACAGCGGTCATCCTCTAAGGCAGCCATTCCCAATTTTTAAATCCTTTATATTAAGTTCACTTGGGCGCTTGCTTGCTTGCTTACGACCGTGTAAATCTTTCGGTCGTTTTTTAACCCACTTCCCGTGATCCAATCGAGCGGACATTTTCCACACAGACTCGTTGTGCGTGACAATGAATGTTCGTGAAAAAATGTTTCCAAAATTTTTACACTTTTTAGGACAAAAATATTATATTTAATTACCAATTGCTTAATGCTGGCATGCAATCATCTGACCCATAGGTGGCAGCCATCTCAAGCCAGAGGACGAGAGGACTCTAGCCGCCACGCATATAAAGGATTTATAGTGAAAAACTTTGTTTTTACGGGTTAATTTTTTCCTGGATCCGTAGACCAAAGTCGACGATCAAAACAATGCACCAATAAAATAATTTTCAAAATGTAAAACTGCTCTCAGTATCTGCAACAGGTCTATGGATCACTTCCCAGTCTTATGGACCACAAGCGTTCTTGTCCTTCCACCGCACCTCCGATTAGCATGGTTGGCTACGTACGGTGCAGAAGTTCGACAAATCTTCACATTGCTTTATGGCGTTTTCACTCCTTCGACTGCCATTCCATCACTAACCTTAGTCAATTTGAATTTTCAGAAAGCATCGCGAAAGTGCATCTCCGTGCCCGACTCCTTGCCTCATTTATATTTTTTCTTCTGGAAATCTGCGTAGCTGTCCCATAATCATAAAGGGTTTAGACAATGTCTAATACTTGTGAAAGATCGGATGACATCTGTTTTCACCGATTAGTCTACCAAACCAGGTAATAAATTAAAAAAAAATCTCTTTTCTATTATCCTATTTCTGTGGTCAATGGTCGAAAAATCCTTTTCTAATTCCTGCCTGCTCATGTGGTTGGTATCTAAATTGTCCATTACGTTCCATTTGATGTTCGTGAACAATCTATATATATGTGTGCGATAGGCGAGTAATGCATTTAATTCTTATAATCAGTTTTATCGTAATTTTTTTTATATAATGGGGCCTCTTCCATGATTCAGGTTTATAATCTTGAGTATTAAGTTCGTATAAAACTCCAGTAATTTAGTTTAAATAGCTGGGCCAGCTTTTCTGACAATTCCAGTGATACTGCTTCTTTGAAGCTATGCATAGCTATACACGCTGGTCTGGGAGAATTCAGTGTTTTTTTAACACCCTGCAAAGTGCATAGTTTATATTGTTTAATGTGACACCTTAAACCTCACACTGGGATTTTCCCAGATAGTTTCCCCAACGGCATTTGTTTAGACACCTAACCTTGGACGATCTTCAATGCAATATCAACGGCGATACTGTAGGTGGCCTGACAAATCGGTGCCAATGGATGCCCTGATGTAAGTCCAAAGTTGTTACCAGTTCAACTTTGGACTGATTAAACAAACAAAACTGGGATTAATCTGGGTGGCTCATGAGATTATGGATTGTAATTTCCTATGTGCAATATAACACACCCTTTAACTGCTATTTTGCGATATAAATTGGTATGTTTAATATATTTATCCAGAATTGTAAACTTGGACGTGCATGGAAAATAAACATGACTACTGTAAACCAATTAATTTTGGACAATGTCCAGAGTACAATTAGCTTCCTGTAAACATTAACACGTGTAATATTAACAAACAGGTCGAAAAACATATGCATGTTCGGCTTCATTTTTTTTTATAACACAGCTATGTAATAGTGGAAACAATGTGACAATTATATAGACATATGCTTTATTATTACAAGTGGGGATGGCACGTTTACTCAATGCAAATGCACACCAGCATGGCAAACACCATATGAATAGAGAAGATGAAAAAATAACTTCAATCATTGAATCTCTGAAACACTGAATAATATGTACACAGCTCAAGATCACCCCTATTTAACAGATTTACAGTCGACACAGTAGACACCTCCAACTGTCAGCATGGCTGGGATGCAGGATTTTTGTTTTCTTCCATTCAGCCGAGTGTGTTGGCCCTGTTGTAGAAAAAAAAGAACACAATTAAATAGGATATAAGAGTGTAAAGTGAAATAAAAAAAGTAGCAGTTCAGAGCATCAGCAAAAAAAATTGCTCCTAAATTAATTTACTTAAACTATGTCCAGCTTTAACTCAGGTATCAGTCCATTTTAATCATCTGACTAGAAAAAAAAACAAGGATGTACCAATTAACTGATTATAACCAACTCTCATGTTTGCAAGACAATTGTATTAGACAATGCAATACACACTTATGCGTGTATAAAGATCAACATTTTTTCAGTTTATGCAATTGTGCATGTACAGATAATGTGTTTCTAGTTAATGCATACTGTATGCGATTCGTTCATGAAAACCTACAGGTTCATGGCTATATTTCCAGTGGATTAGACTTAAAGCACACCAAAAAACACATTCCTGCGGAGGGAGCTGGTAGGAACGTTGGGTTGCTCAATGGCCAGGGTCAACGGCGGCGTGGTGTATTCCGCAAATATGGCCGACTGTGAGGGTGGGCACAAGCCGGCGTGAGTAGGTTAAACGTTGAGTTTTATAAGGGCACCACGGGGTGACCAGCCCCTCCCCACCCACCCCACCCAGCCCCTCCCCACCCTCCCCACCCAGCCCCACCCTCCCCACCCAGCCCCTCCCCACTCAGCCCTCCACTCTCCACCCAGCCCCACCCATCCCATTTTTGGATGCACGACGGACGGACACAATAATCCCCTGTGAGCTGGTGGAACCAGGTGGCTCCTACCAGTATAATTGTTTCTCAATTCGAATTTTAAGCCAGAATTGTCGAGGGAGTAACTTGCGGCATGCCGCTTAGCAAGGAACCTATTTTGACTTGAAATTTAAACATACACATGTTATGCATCACATACTTCATCGGCTGATTTCAGTGGGTACCTCTACCCACTGAATAGAAAGACCCTTTGCAGTGGCAAGAGCACCATGTGAAAAGCTCACAAACGTTCTCACAATTGCCATTGACTAATCTGTTTTTAGGGTTGGATGTTCCTTGACTCAAACAGCTCATATCGTAAGGATACACACACACAGGTTGTGTGTGCTGGGTTATCTAAAACAAGTCTGAAAGTCCACCAATGAAGAAAATCACTCAAAATTGACACGACAGTAACACTACACTCCAGTATTGCACCGATGTATGAAAATGTACAAGCGCATCTCAGTCTCAGAAATGGCGTTAATAATTATACTTTACATATTAATTGGTTACCAGGATGAGACCATCAACTCACGAGACTTGACAATGCAATTTAATCATGGTTGGCTGAAAGTTGAATCCGGGACCTTGGCGGTGCTAGTTTAGCTTTCTGAACTAGAGCCAGCACAATTGGTTGATTAATCAACGAAAAATTGTGATCAACTACTTTGTTGTAGGAAATTACTCAGGCCAAATGACACCCTTGCAAAGGCAGGAAACCCCTTGAAGCCCTGCCCACCACATCATATCTAACAGCGCACGTGGGAACAGACTTTTGTCCCAAACTATTTTACGTCATATAATAAGTCAAGTAATTAAACTGACAATCGAGTAATCAATTACTTTATTAATTGGACATCCCAGCTCTATGCTGAACCCCGAGCCCTCTGGGCGAACTCCCTTCCTCGTACTCCACAATTTAAAAACCAATATAAGCTTGTTTTTACCAGGTAAGGCCCACTGAGCTCTCTATCTTATTTTCAGAAGCGACATGGCCACAAATGACAGCCGACTGAAGTGGCTTATCGTGTAGAAATTGATAACAGCCAAATACTCTAAATGGAGAAAAAATCTACGCGAGGAGAAATATACAGGTGTCAGGGTGGGGATGGAACCCACGTCCTCCTGTACACCAAGCGAGGTAGCTAACGTCTCCCGTCTAGCGAGTACCGACTCCGCACGGGGCCCAACCTTGCAAATGTGCCGATGGCGACGATGCTCAGGATGAGCTCTGCACCGTGCAGCGCGAGGAGGATTCCGTTGATGATGACCTCGACGCGCAGAACGTACGTCTGCAACAGCAGCAGGTAGACGGAGAGTACCACGGCCGGCACTGTGAGCCCCACGCCCACGCTCAGAGGAACATTCCGCTCCGTCAAGTTCCCCTTGCTGCCTACCAGGTGCGACACACAAGACAAACGCGTTTCGTTCGCTAATACGATGTTGTTGCTGCGCTTGTACGCCATGTCTACGAGGCAGCCCACCTTAACCAACTCGTACTGACCAGCATGAAGTACGGTCAGATAACCCCAATGACACGCACAGCCTGGGGAGACCCTCATCTAGCAATCAAATTGAAAGGGCTGTACGTGCACATCATGTGCAAGAACTATATGTTTATACCAACATTTCATATGTATATGTAACACAAATACGCCACTTAAGGTATATTATTATGTTGTAACATTAGCCTGCTGAGCTCAAAGGGAGGGTTTAAAGGGAAGGATTTGCTCACAGAAGAAGATGCGGAAAATCTCGATAAGTGTGAGCACAAAGAGCAGGATGATGTCGAGCGCCAGGTTGGAAGAGGGGTAGGGCAGCACTTGACCTGCAGATGACAGCACATGACCTCGAAGTCAGTATTACTAGACTCCAGTTCTTGCAAGTAGAAACAGAACTCAGGTTGCCAGGTTCACAGCATAGTACACTAAACGTTACTACTCTCCATACCTACATACACACTCGTATAGAGTACATACACCGATATCCAGTACTTTGTGATGAGAATGTTGGCATCAAAACGGCAATTAATGGGATTCAAGAACATGCCCAACAAACACCTGATTAGTGACCCCACCACCACACTGCCTAGCTTTCATCTTCCATGGAAACAATAGGAAATGCTTAACCAGATTGTCCAAAACCAGACAATGCAGACACCTAATGCACAAGTGGAAACATAAGTCTCCTGTTTGTAAGTGCTAATAAAAAAACATGGATCATATAACTTCACACTGCCCGAAATATAATTTTAAAGGCGGTGTATGTGCAATTCACCAACTGTCAAAGCAAATGAACGGCTAGATCAATTTGAACTGCATCTTGAATAGTTGCTCATTGGCCACATAGTCCAGTATGATGTACTCATAAACACATCTTATACACAGCTCCAAGGAAAAAATACATTTACGATTTGATGCAATATATTATTCTGTTATAAATTATTTGAAGAAAAGTGACAAGCCTTACCTTTGTAAATAAAAATCAAAGCCTCTGCGATGAAAAAAAAGCCAAGATACCAGCCATTCAAAAAGAGTAAAAATTGCAAGGGTACTGAAGAAAGCTGGAGTGTTTCAATTAAGGAAATTTACAATTCATATTAAAAAAAAACAAAGTCACAGGCGCAATCGGAAGTTAGAACTGCCGTTACAAATTCTGAAAAAAAAATCACCACGTTAATCATTAACACTGCCATATAACAGTAAAATACCCAAATGATGACTTGGGAAAATAACTGCCCTCTTGTCATTACTTTACATGCAATCACTTGTATTTCTTTAAAAAAAAAGAAGCAACGTATGATTAGAAAATATATCTCAACAAATTACGAGTTCTAAATAGGATCGTATTAAACACAGCATTCATATATAATTAATTTGCAACATTTAATATTTTACTGTAGAATATTCTTAAAATGTTTAATCACTGTCACGTGTATATTGTGTTTAGCGTGCTCATCATCTGACATCAAAGGATACGATCATATTCACTCTCCCTGAAAGAAAAAGACGAAATTGTATTGGTTAATCATTCACCATATCCATAGCTATTAAAGCAAAGAAATCAGACATATGCGAGCAGTCTTCATACCAACTTATGTTATTGGTTAGACATTCACCATATCCATAGTTATTAAAGCAAAGGAGTGAGATATTTGCAAACAGTCGTCATACCAATATATATATCCCTTTGGCAATCCACTTCTGGATGAAGGCCTCCCCATTATGTGTCTGTCATGAGATTGTTTGACCATACTTGACCGCACTGATCAGAGTGGGTTGGTGAATGTGATTCCCCCTGGACCAGTTCAGAGATTACTCGCCACTGTTATTAGCAGTGACTGGGAGTCAAACTTCGGTCGCCACTGCACCACCACTCTAACCACTGCACCACCACTAACTACTGCACCACCACTTTCAGTTTATTTGGTATAGCCCTGTGAGCCATTCGCCTCTTGAATCGGGTGCAACCGCAACAAAACTAAAAAAAAAACATGAAAACATCTTAAAGTGACTATGCGCAAACAGAAAAATCCAAGAAAAAACTGCAAAGTCTTCCAGAAAAAGCACCGTACACCAACGCTGTGTGCAAAAATTCCAGTGGGATGCAAGTCAAACAACAACAACCACAAGACAACTTAGATTAAAGCCATCAATCTAACTCCGTACTACAACAAACAAAACATGGCCAAACCAAAAACTTTTCGAAATCACCAAAATAAAGCCATAAGCAATGTAACTTAACCGTCAACAACCAGGTTAAATATAAAGAAATGACTATTGGACAGTTAATAGGGCTAATATAGATAAGTCTGCGAGACATTGGGCTCATGATCACAACATTAGGGGACATAACATCCTGATTACAGTAAACTGAGCACACCATCACCGCCATAATTTTAATCACCAGCGGACAGACTGCGCCACGCAGTGGACAGACAAGAGTTGAAATGTTTTAGCGTTTTGTCACTGACAACCAAACAAGGACCATCAACCATTGTTGGTTCAAGTGAACGGTTATTATGGGTATACCCGCCCCTGCCATAATACCGTGGAATTCCCATAACCGACGAATGATTTTATCGAGATGAGTATCGCTTAGCCCCCATTAGAGGGGCATTATCAGCCGTGGTCAATCCACTGCTGGGTGTGTTGACCGCACAGATGCATCGATATCGACTTAAGTTTTCAACCTTACTTTTTACAGTTCCTACTTTTGAACACGTGTATTACATTTAGCAACAATTTCATCATCGGCAGCCGTGGTCAATCCACTGCTGGATGAAGGCCCTCCTTAAGCCGCCGCTACCTCTCACAATCCTGCAATGTGAATAAGCCACCTAGCACCCCAACATTAACCCATTTCGTAGCTTCCTCTCCACGGTGGTAACCGTCTCGAGCGAGTTGCATCCCTCTGTGTGTCCACTGCCTGCTGGCTGGTTCTCACAATGAACTTTCGATATAGTTTATAAATCCCAGATTCAGTCGTAAACCCAAGATTCAGCTATACATTCCAAATTCAGCTATAAATCCCAAATTTATCTATACATCCCAAATTCAGTCGTAAATCCCAGATTCAGCTATACATTCCAGATGCAGCTATACATCCCAAATGTAGCTATACATCCCAAATTCAGTCGTAAACCCAAGATTCAGCTATACATCCCAGACCCACAATAAGTCTTAAACGAGAGGCTATACAGTCACACAAGGCACACAAAAACTGCTTTAGAAGCAACCATGCATTGAATTCAGACGGCTTAACTACGCCATCAAGTTCTTACTCGTTTAACTAACTCGATTGATTCATAACAAAACGTTTAATATGTTCTGACATTCTCTTATATATATGCTCCAAGCACGTGTGCTGTTCCATTCAGACGCTGTCGCCTCGACAGACCTGGTTTCACCTGAAGACGGCTGCTTGCGTTGTGGCCGAAACGTCGTGAGAATTATTTTATTATGTTTTATTATTTTTATTATTTTATTACTTCCCTTCTACGTGACTTTACCGAAAGAACCAAGAAGATGAATTCCTGCAGTCACGAAAGCTTTAAATCGAAATTTCTTTCGGTAAAGTCACGTAGATGGAAAAATAAATAAAAATAAAATAATAAGAAATCACGACGTTTCGATCACAACACAAGCAATCGTCTCCAGGTGAAAAAATACAGCAGGCGGACTGCTGAGGCAGGAATAAATATTAAATGTTATAACATTGTCTAACATTGTCGATTTATTAATTCTAAACGCGACACCGCCGCGTTGCCATAGCGACGGAGAAGCTGCTCACCCCTCGCGGCCATGTTGCTCCTCCCAGAGTTCCTCGTGGCAGCGACCGCATCACGTGACCGCGACTCACTTCCGCCCCAGGGCAACGGGGGGAGAATCGAATAATCGATTACTGACAACGCGATTCCCTTGAGCCGTGGATCTATTTCAGCACAGTAACTGAAGTTTTAAGTTAATTTTATTTAGCCCAAAAGTGAGAACTTTAAGAGGTCAGATTAGTCACCTGGGGTACCAAAATTAGAAGAAGAAAATAAACAATTAGCACAAGCGCGTTTTAGAAAGAAATTCGAAAAGAGGATACACTAAATTATTTATTAAAATATATTCCAGTAAATAAAAGTGCTTCAGACAAATGACTCAATGTTAGACCACAACAATTTCTCAGCAATATAAGTCTAAGAGCCCCCCCCCCCTCGCTTAATCACGGTAGTCTCCATATTAAAATACGTACCCCGAAATTTTGCAGCGGTGTCAAGAACGTAAACTCCTGGACATCTGTGACAAAGCGCTTTACAGCTCATCTGATTCTGATTATACACATCCGATCTGATCATAGACACTCGCCTATCGGATCATGAGACGCCCCCCTTGACGTTTGCTTTGGGGTGGGAACAAAAATATATCGTAAACCCCATCATCACCGTCGACTCGTTGATTCAATTCGAGTTACATTTTACAATAAACCGACTATCAGAACCGTTGAATCCAGATCGATTCCATTCCCTTTCCACACATCAACGTGTAGGAATCGATTTCTCTTTCCCTTGTCTCGCACGTTGAATCGAACACATTTTAATCGATTTGCTTCCAAGCCGAATCGATTCTTCTGCCCCGTCTATCAGTATCGGGTTATATTCGCGTTAACGTTGCTCAAGAATTTGTTCTCTTAAAGTTGTCATCTTTTAAGTTGTAAGGACGTTAACGGTGCCAACATCTCTCTCGTCATGGCCCTGAGACAGACTCCCTTGACCTGCAGCGGCCACACGAGGCCGGTCGTGGACCTGGCGTTCAGTACCATCACCCCTTACGGCTACTTCATGATCAGCGCCTGCAAAGGTGCGAGGCCGCCCGCGGGAGGCGCTAGGACAGGCCGTAGGCTCTATCGTGGAGCTAGGCCGCGGCGTGGCCATGTGTGCAAGTGGGGGGAATGAATGGTGGTGGATACTCGTGTAATAAGGTTAGAATGGTGTGGTTGTATTGACGACAGTGGTGTTACTTTGTTAAATCTACAGTGGTTGGAATGTATAGAGGGTTTTTATGCTAAGAGTATAGAATACATATTGGTTTTAAACTATAAAATGTACAGGATATAGGCCATTAATGGTAAGATTGTATGACATTTACAGTGGTGCACATAAATAATTATATCGTCTGTAGTGTTCATTTATAGGGGATGTATTGATGTGATTGTATCGAATCTATTAGTATGAATATAAGATCTTCAGTGGGGTGGCTGTGACTTTAGAAATGAGTGAGAATATCAACAATTTACAGTATTGTGAATGTATTAAATTAGTGATGTGTGTAGAATCTACGGAATAGAGTGGTGTGAATTTATAGACTAGTGATGTGAATCTTTATCGTGATGTAAATCTGTAGCGTACAGTGGGATGCGACTGGAGTCGTGTTTATTTATAGTACTGTGATGTTAATCTGTAAAATCCAGTGCTGTGAAAATAAGTAGGGATCTATATTCTTGGTTCTTTCGGTAAAGTCACGTAGAAGGGAAATAATAAAATAATAAAAATATAAACAATAAAATTCTCACGTTTCGACTACAACACAAGCAATCATCAGGTGTGAAATGCACAGCGATAATTTTATAGATTTTTTTATTTTATTATTTCCCTTCTACGTGACTTTACCGAAAGAACCAAGAATATGAATCCCTGCAGTCACGAAAGCTTTAAATCAAGTAGGGATTTGTTGACTATTTGGTGTTACACCACTTATATGTTATGTTAAGTCACGTACTATAACGCCAACATTTAAAATCCATTATAACGACTGTGCGAATTCGGATCTATGAATATAACATTACAGATAATTATTTGCAGATGAAGCAAGTATTTCCAAGTCTGTTTTGCATTGCAGACAAAACCTCTAGTTCTTTTCGTGGATGTGTGTGTTCTTGAATCTTCCAGCAAAGAACCGAGCCAAGAAGATGAATGTCGCTAAAACCTGTAACATTAACTACCTTTGTGATTTTGCCGACTTTGTACGTAGACGGGAAACCAATGTTGAGGCAGGGAGACACGGGTGACTGGGTCGGCACCTTCCTGGGCCACAAAGGAGCGGTGTGGGGTGCCACGCTCAACCGCGATGCCACCAAGGCCGCCACCGCCGCTGCGGATTTCACCGCGTAAGGATCTTCTAATGTCATTGTTGTCGCCCCAGTGGCTGACATATGTTGCAGTAGCTTCACGCGACCGATGGATTTATTTTGTTGAACTCGGCAAACGTTTGGCTCCCTTGAGCGAGTCAGTATTCGTAGGACGTGTTGACAAAAAGGGCTTGCCTTGCCTCTCGGCCATCATGAAGAAGTAAAGTGGCGTATTCGTTGGCTTTGAACACCTCCGTTGGCACCGTGTAATTGTATTTTAAAGTGCAATATGCATCTTAATGCCTCCATATCAATTATTCCTTACAGTGATGAGTTACAAGGCCAGCATGCAGTTATGGTTAAGAACACATAGTTTGGCGAAATTACAAAAAATGTGAATGAAATACCTTCTTTAAAAGTTTTGACAATTGGAATACGGTATTAGAAGTTAGGCTATTTTTGACATAACTTCCTTTTGGAAAACTGAACGTAATAATGAAAAGCCACGTACCATTTGCCTGAAGAAGCAAATATTTAATCGTTTCATATTACCTACTGGATATGTACAAAGCCCATATTAATACTGCATGGATGGTGTCAGATACAAAATGGTAAATTCCACGTTGATAAACACTTTTAACGGACACATTGAGACTCCGGAGTGAAATCTCAACTTCTCCACCTTTTCTTCTTGTCCACAGTAAAGTGTGGGACGCCATATCCGGTGACGAGGTTGTCAGCTTCACACACAAGCACATCGTTAAAACTGTCGACTTCACCGAGGTAATGGTGTAATTCTCACTGCAGAATATTTAACGTCTCTACAGCTTGTTATTCGATGAATTATTAAATTAATGTTTTCTACTTTGGTGCGTTGTAGTGCCTGTAGTTGCTGCAGCGGTCACGCAAACTAATGACAGCATGCAGGAATAAAAAAATCGTCACGCACACAATTATATGCATGAATCGTGTGCATATTATTCAATTCATCGTTATACTTTTATTGAGAAACAGATGGTAAGAACACAATGTGTTTCTTTTTACTAGAAATCGTCCCTACAAGACTAGAAAGTAGGGGTGTAAAGTTGCGTCGAGTTGAGTACATTTGAAGGCTTGGGTACATGTATTAAATCACATATAATATTTGATGTGTTTCGATTTAAAGCTTTTTTTAGTTTTTTACGTGGTGGTTTGGGCTGTTGCAGCTCCTTACTATTAAAATTCCTTCCCTTTATTACTGCTAACCCTACTTCCTCCCTTTATTGCTGCTAATCCTACATAATGCAGGGCATAATATGACTTTGAGACCCCCCCCACCTCCTACGCATTCCACATTAGTGACTAATCCCATATCTGCATTTCCCAGAAATATGCTAAATTCCTCTGTTGATATGCAAATTTCTTTGTCAAGGCGCCCTTCCTCCTCTAACCCAGCTTAAATATACGCTGCCAAGCTTGGTGGTGTTCATTCAGACGCTGTCTTTCCGACAGACCTGTTCTTCACCTGAGGACGGCTGCTTGCGTTGTGGCCGAAACGTCGTGAGAATTGTATTTTATTATGTTTTATTTTTATTATTTCCCTTCTACGTGACTTTACCGAAAGAACCAAGAAGATTTGATGTGTTGCGATAGATCACATGCATAGGATAGGATGCTGCTTTAGTAAATAATATAAAAAGTAATGCAGCAAATTTTAAACAATGCGAATGTGATGGTAAAATCAAGCAGTAGAGTGACAGTACTGTAGTAATAGTGCAGTAAAGTCCAGAGGCTGTGCTTGATTTAAGGTGCAGGCACGCACACCTGTGCTGAACCCGATGGGTTGTTTCCTTGCAGGACAGTGTCCACTTGCTCACAGGAGGACAGGACAAGATGCTGAGGATCTATGATTTGGAGAAAACAGACGCAGGTGGGATTGCACACCCAGCTGTGTTGGAAAGCATTGATCTTACATGCAATGAGGTTACGATGTTGTATTAAACACATTTAATTTCTTAAACCAATATGCCTTCTCACCACCTGAAATGGTCTGCACATCTTTCAGCTGGCGGTTTCAGATAAAAATAGAAAACGTTCCAAGACACTACACAGCTTATGCACTAGAAGTGGTCAATATACCAAACTACTTTGGAGTGCAGCAAAATAAATGTTCTGTACTTCTAAGCTCCCACGTCTATGCCCCCTTCACTTTCAAATAACCTCTAGGACCCACCACGCTGCATGGGAAGAAGCTTATCATCCAGCAGTGGATTGACAAAATAGCTATATATAGTAACATGTTTTCACGTGGGCTTGAATAAGTAGTCAATTATTATGACCATTACAGCACCATTGTGAACTTAATTTGGACTGAAACTGAGAATGCACTTGATTGAAAGCAGAGGTCGCAACCGGGTACCCGATACCTGTACCCGGGTACCCGTTTGCGACCCTGGTGCGGCCGGGTACGGGTACGGGTAGGCCGTGAGTCACTGGTGAGTAACTGTTTGTCACTCATTTCCCAACGTCTTGTCTCTTCTCACAATTCAAATTCCTAGAATCAGCCCACCCGCGCCTGCAACATGGCTTCATCTCAGAGGTCGCAATCAGATACCCGTACCCCACCCGTACCCGGCCGGGTACGGGTAGGGTACGGGTATGGGTAAGGGTACCTGTTTGCGACCCTGGTGCGGCCGGGTACGGGTAAGGAATCAAAACCCGTTTGCAACCTGTGATTGAAAGTGGCACAATTTACAGGTGTCATTGACAATAGGTGCGACGGGACTCTGTCTTGTGTTGGTTCAGAGCCCCAGTTGCTGAGCGGTCACACGTCGGGCATCAGGCGCACCGCGTGGTGCACGGGGGAGAAGCTCATCATCTCTGTCGCCGACGACAAAACCATCCGGTGAGAACGAAACCTCCGGTGAAGTGCCAATGCATTTCCTACGTGACATGCTGTTCACCCTTGCATGCAATTCCAGCTTCCAAGAGAACACCTGGCATGATGTCTTTGGTTCACTAAACCGAGGGGGGGGGGGGGGCCTATGAATAGTTGTATGCATGATGTACATGTCTTTTTTTAAAAAGAAACAGGATATTTTACAGTGGCACGCAACATCGATACATCATCCACATCGCACTACTGATGCATATTCACCCAAAACTGCATTCGACCATGTTAATAAAATGGGCTTAAAGTCAATAAGCCACAGCTCTTTGTACAGTCACTGCTGAACGAAGGCCTCTTCATACCATGTTACTCTATGCTGGTCAGTGTGGGTTGGTGAAGTCTCCCCCAGAACCAGTTGAAGTATAACTTACCATTCTTGTCCGGGAATCGAACTCGGTTTGAAGTGTTCATAGTGCAGTGCATGAACCATTTTGCAGGGTCATATTCATGTTTAAAAGCACTTAAAAGACACATCTTTGAAGCCTGACTTAAAACCACACTTAGCTCGACTTAACCAAACAGTGTGTGCAACATATCCTGGTGTATTTTTCTGTTTATAATGACAGGCTGAAAGGTAATCGGTGTGTGAACCTCTTTCCAGGCTGTGGGACCGAGCCACGGGCACAGAGGTAAAGTCTGTGACGCTGCCCATGTCGGCAAGCAGCATGGAGTACCTCCCAAACGATGAGATTGTGGTGATAACCTACTCGCGCACCATCGCCTTCTACAATGCGCTCACGTAAGGGTTCCACATCCCGCCAACGTCTGCGTGTTGTTTTTGGCTTGTGTTTGCATACACTTTCTTGCTCTGACTTTTGCTCAACAGCAAGCAGTTTGTAAAAAAAATTGTACCTTCGTTTGATTCTTCCAGCTTGGAACTGATCAAGCAATTCGAGGCTTCGGCGTCAATAAATTCAGCTTCGCTTCATCCGGAAAAGGAGTGCTTCATAGCCGGAGGAGAAGATTTCAAGTTGTACAAGTTTGATTACACCACTGGAGAGGAACTTGGTAGGTGATTGTCAGTTCAGTTGCATCAGTTGAGTTGATTCCGCATCATATAGCCCTCCTGTATACATCGCAATTGGCCTAATAATATGGATAGGCGTGGTCTTAAAGGGTATGCAGTCAGGGGCAGCTACCCAGGGTACAAAGCTGTTGGGGGCACAGGGATTATGACATTTGCCATGCCAAGGCCGGTCCTGTACACATTTGTTTTATTTATAAGGGATGTTCAAATTGTCAAGTGACGATGTACTTTGAGTCACAGAACAAGAAAAAAAATAACTGGTTTACCTCCTGTATGAGCTTCACCACTGTGGTAGTGTAGGTGACTTGATGTTGGTGGTTAAGCACCTCGCTATGAACATAAGCAACTCCAGTTTGATTCCCGACCATGGATAACATTAGTACCAAGTGATATCTGAACCAGTCCAGGGCCCACGCTAGTTCACCTGCAGGCTTAAATTATTACCTGCTGCTGTGTATAAATAACCACTTATGTGATAAATGCAACCGGGTATGACGCTGGTCAAACCACCCCCTCCTGCATCATTATGGCCTGAACAGATGCTCCCTAACGGCTATACGGGGGATATTCGTGTTTTGTAAACACGTGTAAGTGAATCTGCAGGGAAAAAAGTCATTGGGAGGGTCGTAAACCATGACATTTCAGACATTTTATAGTATGTACCAAAGTAAACACCTTTGAAATGGCAGAAAATCTGCTTTTTTGCAAGTACACCTGCTGCACAGAATAAGGTAATTCTGACAGTTCTGTTGCTGTTTATATCGGTGTTTCTCAACTTGTCTTTTTGTGGCCGTCTCGCCTTGTCAATGTGCGCGCAGAGTCATACAAGGGCCACTTTGGACCGGTGCACTGCGTGCGGTTTAGCCCCGACGGCGAACTGTACGCCAGCGGCTCGGAGGACGGGACGCTGCGACTGTGGCAAACGGCCGTGGGGAAGACGTACGGCCTGTGGAAGTGTTTGCTGCCCGGTGAGCAGACAGGTGTCATATACACACACATGTCAACACAACTCTACGGGACGACCACTTAACGTGTTGCAAACATTTGCCTTTTTATCCACTGTTTGGTGAAAATGTGCCGATGTTTCCTACATCAATGGTGAGGCACAGCAGGCAGACACTGAACACTTGCCCATGTTATATCAGTTGTAATAGAGTGAGCTAATATAATATTTCTAGGCTTTACCTGGTAAAATAACAGTTAAGTTGGTTAAACTCACTGCACTTGATCGAGGACGCGGTATAATCACGGACGGCTGGAACACAGATTCAAACCCAGCATCTTAACGATGCCAGCTCAGCGCCCTGCCCTGTGAGCCACCAGATCACCTCCACCTCATACTCATTACACACAAAGCGCTTGCCACAAATGAACCACAATACATGATCTCGTCAAGGAGCATAAACCATCACGCGAACTCAGGTCACCCTCGCAGCGGATTTTGGCTAGCCATCGAACAAAGACGGTCACCGCATAGCGCGCTTTTAGATGCGCTTCTGCGGCAGTCTGGAACCCTCTTCCATTGCCAATGACGTTTAAGTAAATCGTAAAGATGCAACTCTATGCTCACCAGATTTTTATTGGCCTCTGGTGGAAACACATGTAGTACAATACAATTTACATAATGTGTATTCATAACATCTAATGCTGCATCTCACCTACAAGAATGGTCCCATAGCAGCTGCTGTCTGCAGTTAATAATCACTTGTACAAGGAGGGATATTAAAACACTAAGCTAATTTTTGTTGGTCTATTTAAAGGAAAATTGTACATTACATTGACCATTTTATTTGGCAATGCTTTTATAGCCGTAACTGTATATGCACCTTTTGAACGTTGAAGTGCAATGTTAGCGCCTGCATAATTATTTTGATAACTTATACACCAACTTGATGACATTGCAAATGCTTTTCCGTCTACACTGTGCGTTACACATCGCCCAGCAAAGCCGGTTTGCTGTTCCTCTGCACTCTTACCGCCCCATGTTCCCACAGAGGAGCTCACTGCAGATAACGGTGAGACGGTGATTGGTGGCCCCGATGGCACTCCAGAAATGAAAGCCTGAGCGACACAAGCTGGTGTAAACCTGCATCTCAGTACACAGCTGCTCACGACTGGAGCAACAGCAGCGGCGGAGGCGGCAGCAAAGAACAAGGGTGCAAGAAGATAAAAAAAAACATCTTGCAAAATCAGGGGCACTAAACACTCGCCTGTTTGCTATCGGTTGTAAACGAGTGTGATGAGAGACTGTGCAATACTCGAGCAGTCTACAAAAAGGAAAAAATAAAGAAACCGCAGGCGCTCGCTGTGCAAAATATTGGTCCGGAAGGCCGACCAGTGTGCATTGGTAGAGCAACATTTAAGAACGTTAATTTGAATTCAATTTTTCTTATGTAAGTGTTGGACATCGATTTGAAGTCCAGTGGTGTAAAGCAAGAATAGGTCACATTTGTTTCCTGTATTGACACGTATTGTCAATATGCAGTGACCTTTTATAAATGAGAGCAACATGTTGCCCATGCACAGATCTTTTGCTAAGTGCAACTGTCACTGGACAGGGAAAATGGCACTTTTCTGTTCACAATATAATCATGGTGTACACAGTGCACAAGTCTGCCTTTGTAAGCCATCTGGAATTTATGTACAACAACATCAATAAATCACTTACGGCATCTCTGAAACCGTTTGCATCAAATGAATACAATGTGCAGCCGTTTTATCAATCCAGTACTGGGTGCAGGCCTCGCCACAGCAGACAGCATGAAGTAATCAAATAACCCTCACGATCTGGTCAATAGAATAATACAAATCACATTTATTCAGCAATATGCAAAATACAAAAATTAAGGATATTTGGCAAATATGTAAAAAATAAACTAGCACTTCTTACATTTCATTATTGACACTATACACTATGTAACTTCCAAAAATGTTAAAGAAAATACATTTAGTGGTTGAAATGGACAATTAGCAGTGTTTAAATACAAACAGTTCAGATGTCAATTACACTTAAAATCCATGACCAATAACCCTGGAACATAAATCAACGTGATTTTTTTTTAAAGCCGACATTGCAGAATATAATTACACTTTATAAAAATGTCTCCATCACATACCTTCTGAAAAGTTATTCAAAATCTGTCGGCTCACAACTGGCAATGAAAAAACGCCATGCGAGCTTTTGTTCTTTTTGATGGTGGGAAGAATGTGTTCCGTGATGGTGGGGTGGCTTTAGTTGGTCCTTGAGAAGGCCTTGCGGAGCCAGAGGGAATCCTCGTAGAGCCGGGGATCGCCCAGTCTGAGTGCTGTCCGCTTGTAAAAGTAGTAATAAAATACCGCTGCTGCACGTACAAAGGGATACAGATGGTTGTTTTAACCAGTGTTTTAATGGTCATTGACGAGGCCGCAGCAGACTGGCAAGGGATAAAATATAAGTGTTCATCTGGAACTATATGGAATCTCATTTTGCGCTTACTGAAAGTTAGCTTGCTCGACTCACCAAGTCTTTGAAAGACGAAGAGTGCTAGCAGTCCATCAGTCCACTGGAAAACACTTGATGGAGGCCAACGCACATGCTTGAGGTGAGAACAAAATGCCATTCAAGTTTGATTTACATAGCATACAAATACATCTCAAGATGCTGCACAGAAACAGCATATGCAGTAATTTTTGTTATTTAAGGTTCCGTGACTTCATTCTAAAACTTCGAAAAAATACGTTTTACAAGCTAAATAAAATGGAAGGGTATTCCGGGGTTAAGTATAATCCTCTCAGGTGATGTGGAAAGGGCAATAACACAAGAGGTTTAGGAGTCAAAAAGGCATGGGAGAGGTAATGGCACCAATGGCATTCGTGGCCAAATCCTGCCCGCTAAATAAAAATGGATGGTAGTACTCCCCCCTAAAATCGGAAGTAGACAAACATTCCATTATATCATCAGCAAAGCAGTGCTTCAATTTGTATGCGTGTGTCTCCATGTGTATCGGTATACAACTTTTACATTTGGCTTCTATCCTTGTCTGTCTTCTATCTCTGCGACTGTCTCCTTGTTTTACGACAACTCCCGGCCTCCTTCACTTGCCCCGCATACTTCTTCCTCAACCACTTTCATTGGTCTATCCCATAAACTATTTTGTTCTACAAGTCACAGGGATAAATTGCATGGCATCTCATCAGAGATATTGTTTTACCATTGTATAATACATCAATAAGCAATTAAGAGTACACACCACGAGAGGCTACATTTGTCTTTCAAGGCATATAACGATCTATTGACTCGTAACATCAATTGTTATGGCCATGATACATGCATCCAATCATAAAAGCAAAAATAATTTTCATGCACATACATAATACAGTAGTTCAAATACATCTTTCGCATGAGGCTCTTGTATTCACATGCATTGTGGGTCTTAAAATAGTTACATGTCTCTTGTTACATTAGTTGCCTAACCCTGTGCTCCACTGACCATAATGGCAAAAGAGAATCGGTTCATGAATTATGACCCCTGAATCGTAAATTCATTGAAACGTGAGGTGGGAGAATCATTACAAGACTTATGACCACAGCTGCCGCATGCATCGTGAAGTGTCTAGGCCAGAATATTTGCAATGTTTTTTTTTTTCTAACCTGAGAACCCTGGTACGGGCTACTCACGTGGATATTACTCCACATGTGGATTCATATCTCAATACAATATGATTTACACCATTAAAAAAATCTGATGTAGCCCAGTGGAGGTTTGACGATTCACTCTCGGTGATTTGATGAACTTTTGTTATTCGGTTAAATATTTATTTTGACAATGTCATTCACAATATAGAGGTCGCTAGTGGCTATGTGAACCCTTTAAAACTTACGAGTAAAAAACGCATTGATTCTTAAACAATTAAAAACATTTATCGATGCATTGTCACTACTCTTCAGCACGTGGGTGTTTGTGGGGCTCTTCCCGAATGGGCTCCAGCCACCCCGAGGATGCCCTGGAATGTGATGATTGTTGACCTTGCTGTCCAATTGTTGTTAGTGCTGGGCCCCAGTTGCTTTGTTCCACGCTGCGACTCAGTGTTGCTCTCCCATGGTCCCTGCCCTGACCGCACCCCTCCGCACTTTCCGTTTACCATCATATTTTTTGTCTGCTGATACGAGTAAACTACAGCATATCCATTGAATTTGTTGTTGCTTGTAAAATCAATCACGAGCTTCAACGCACCATGACCCAGACGTGGAAGGCAATGCTGAGGGTTAAGTACAGGGCCGACGCGAGGATGGTGGCCTTGAACTTGTGTATAAGCACGCTCACGAGCCCGGCTTGAAACACGAACGTGTTGAAGAACATCAGGAAGATGATGATGACGTTAAAGAGGATTCCAGCATCCTGAATACTGCAATGCAGAACACAGACATATCGATGTTACGTTAACATTGACAGCACAATTACATAATTACAAAACAGAAAACATTTAATACACAGCTAATATCACATCAATCATTATTTTAAAGGAAACTTCGTACACTTTTTTTGTTCATTTATGCTTCTTTTTTTGCACCGAAATATGTTGCACAATTATGTTTTAGTTTTTATACCATGTCCCTATTGCATACCATTTTTGTCTTCATGACCACTCAATATATGTGTACAGTCATTTTGTAAATCCACCGATGGATAAGGACCTGCTCACTCTGTGCAGATCTTTGGAGGATTTATCTTCATGCTGGTCAGCGTGGGTGGTGAAGACGGGGACAACATTGGAACATACAAAGTACTCTACAGTACAGCTATGTATTTTGCTACACTGTCCTCTCCAGACAAGGTATCTCCTTAGCAGCGGACACCTATTTCATGCATGGTGGTCTCCCATACAATCACAATCCAGGCTCAAATCTGCTTATGTTGTGGGTGACTTGGTCATAAGCACTTCATACTTAGTGAGAACACAGATTATATATACTAACTATGCTAACAGCATGAGGTACGTTCATCATATTTGCATCGAATAAACACAATCTGTCGTTTTTTAATTCAACGTTTAACACACACTTTTAAATCGTTTTGCACATCACCATTTGGCATCAAACAACAAAATTGTACCAAACAATAAAACGCGGGCGAACGACTGCACAATGCGGCACTCACATGAAGAGCACGAGCTGAATGACTTTCTCTTTGTAGAGCAGCTCCGAGAAGGAATTCACCACCAGGTCGTAAATGATCAGAAGGAACTGCACGGTCAGCACCAGGCTATAGTTCGTAACCTGCAGCATTGTCCCTGCGCTCTACGCGGGCGGACGGTTGTCTGACGTTAACCCCCACCGCTCGATCTAATCGTTCTTCGCGCGAGTCCTGTGCTTCCCAACACGGCTCGATCGGCCACAGTTCATCCCTCTTGATATGGAAAATCTGCAACGACAGTGGGCAGGTGGCACTCCCTTAACTTTCTTCAAATAACACCATTAATAACGGCACCTCCAAGCACACAACCCGCGCCTACCCGTGCACATCCAATTCGTGTACTCATCTGGCGATATAACATTCGTGGCTAAGGCTAAGCTGGCGCACACTGTATTAACTAAACACTTAACTAAGTGAAGCCATGTTCGTGCATGCAACAGTAACGCGCTCCGCTGACACGGGCTAAATATAGGCTGTAGAGCCATGGCGCGCATCTTTGGCTAAGTACCCTTAATTCCCTTGCACAATCCTAAGTCCCATACCAGTGGCAGGGCACACTCAGCTTAATGGCAGCGCCGTCTCGTGGGCATTTGACAAGATTACATTGTGTCGTAACCCTCCACCACCCGACACGGCCAATCAGCAAAACAGTGTCGCGTTGACAAAAGACAAATAGTTCACTACTTTAGCCCACCGGTGTGTTGGAGAGTGAATCCACAAAAACTGTAAATGTTGTGGATTCATTCTTCAACACACCGGTGGGCTAAAGTAGTGAACCGTTTGTCTTTTATATTCTTGGTTCTTTCGGTAATGTCACGTAGAAGGAAAATAATCAAATAATGTAAATATAAAACAAAAACAATTCTTACGTTTCGACTGCAACACAAGCAATCATCAGGTGTGAAATAAACGTGTCACTTTTTTGCTGATTGGCCGTGTCGGGTGGTGGAGGGTTACGACACATTTATAAATAACGCGATCTAACCCAAACACGTTTATTATGAATAATATTGATCGCGAAAGCCTCAGTGTTAAAGATAACATATTGTTGCACACGCGAGTGACACGGCAATTGACCATGCAGTGAATGTGATGACTGCGACGGTAATTATTTTGGTCGCGTATGATGTGGCTTTTTTTGCGGAATACATTTATCTCTCTGTTGGCAACCCTGCGTAAGTAGTGTAAAAACAATGCTCCTCTGGCAGAATGTACATATTAAAAAACACTTACATTTAAATATACATATTTAAACATTACAAAACAATACTTCGTGATATAGTACTGCGTTGGCAGTGGTGTACAAGCAAAGATACGAAAAAATTTAACACATTCGCCAATAACACTGCCTTAAAAAGAACATAGAGTAATAATAGGCGACGTTTAGGACAATGGTCCTTGTTCATAACACAGAGAGACCAGAAAATTCGTATTTTTGTAACTTGCTGACCCGCTCCTGGACATCTGCGAAAAAGAGCTTCATAGCTAATCGGATTCCTCCTGTAGTCTAAATAAAGATTATGATAGTGAATGACACAAATGAAACCGCTACACTAAGACTGCATGTATAATCTAAATATAGATTAGAAGTGGAATCGGATAAGGTGACACGCTTTCGAAAAAGTTAAAGTCACAGCGGCAAAAAAATATTTTCCGAAAAATTTGATTTGGAGGAATGAACGCATTACGATATAAAGTGTATCAAAGCTATAGAGTATTGGAGATCTATATAATACTACCTGTAGCTAAACGTAGTATATACTAAAATATACACGTGAATTAATGTTCACTAGTTTTATTGAAGTCCGCTACGCAGAAGCAAAACTAAAACACCGATTCATTAAATAGCTTCGCAGAACCAGACCCTCGTAGGCCGAAGCCTCCCGCTTTTCCTAAGCGCTTTGCCGGGGACCTCGCCTCGGAGCCCGCGGAGCGGCGGTACCTCAAGGATCCGGTTCTCTAGAGGCTCCTAAAGCTATAAAAGTTTACAATTACGTTAACGCAAGCACACAACACCGCATCATTACGCCGCAGCGTTATCCGTATTCATATCCAATATCATAAATATGATAAAACATCAAAGCATTACCAAATACCTCAGCGTAGATCCCACGTTGGACACTTTACACTTTGTAGTCAACACAAATCACGCTTCACAAATAAAACCAATGGGATCCACGACTGGCACCGTCACGTGAAGAGCCCTGGACCAATCAAACGGCGCCGTACTCGAGGGTTGCGCCTATACGCTTTATGAAATCTCGCGTCGCCAGGCTAAGCAGTTTACGTGACGTCACCGCCGTTGCCGTGGCTGCCGCGCATGCGCAGAGACGTAGGAACAGATCCACGCCCCCCCCCCCCCCTTCCGCCAGGCGCGTGGTTGGCACTTTCTCTACCGTCTGTTTTTTTCCCTTGTGGCTACCGGTTCTGGAAGCAGGGGAAGCGATCGCCATCGCTTCTTGTGCATGGAAAGTATCTTCCGGAAGAGACCCGGTATACGTCTTTCTTTACCGGTAGACGTCTTCCTTTACCGGAAGACGTCTTCCAGTTTAGCCTCCGTGTGAAACTGACATTTACTGAATCTTGATTTGAAGCTTTCGTGACTACAGGAATCCATAAAATAATTATTTTATTTTAAACCTACGTGACTTTACCAAAATAACCAAAGAGTATGGATTCATGCAGTTACGAAAGCTTCAAATCAAGATATCTCTCTCTCTACCTGTTCCGGTAGATGTCTTCTGGAAGACTCTGCTTCTACCGGTAGATGTCTTCGGTAGAATATATTCCTGCCGGTAGATTTCTTCTGGAAGACTCTGCCTCTACTGGTAGATCTCTTCTGGAAGACTCTGCCTCTACCGGTAGATCTCTTCTGGAAGACTCTGCCTCTACTGGTAGATCTCTTCT
>CM025654.2:9309192-9347858 GCA_014621495.2 Entosphenus tridentatus | reverse complement strand
GGTAGATCTCTTCTGGAAGACTCTGCCTCTACTGGTAGATCTCTTCTGGAAGACTCTGCCTCTACCGGTAGATTTCTTCTGGAAGACTCTGCCTCTACCGGTAGATCTCTTCTGGAAGACTCTGCCTCTCCTGGTAGATCTCTTCTGGAAGACTCTACCGGTAGATATCTTCTGGTTGTTTTAATGGCCCCGCGGTAGATCTCTGCCGCTTCTGGAAGATGCGCCGGAGTCAGGCGGCCGTGTCAAGTGGCGAGCGGTCGAGGCGATGGCGGCGCGCAACTTGGGACTGGAACTCGGTAGGAACTTCACTTTCTCCCCGATATTAATCGGTACAATCAGTCGTCCGTCTCGGCGCGCATTGACGCTTCGCCAACAGCTGCTGCTGCACGTTTTTGCTCGTTCTACCTTGACAGACTTGCAACTTTCACGGTGGTGCTGTTGTTTTGTTGATAGGCTCCTGGCGTTTTTGGCAATTTCGACCTTTGCTGAACAACCGCGATTTAAGCAGTGGGCTACTGTGTGCGAACAGTAACTCGTAATAATAATCATCATCATGCAACAGCCTTTGAGCCACTGTTCTGGATAAAGGCCTCCCCACATCGTGTCGGTCGTGGGGCTTGTTTGACCATACTGCACCACGATGGTCAACGCCGGTTAGTGGATAATATTTGGAGGTTGGGACCAGTTCTGATTGTCATGCGCCCACCAATATTAGCCGTGGCCCCGAATCAAACTTGGTCGGCCGGTGTCGTAGCATAATGCGCTAACTGCTGCGCCACCGCTCCACCACTGTGGTTACGATATCTGGCAGAAGGAAGGAAGCGATGGCGAGGTGGCCGCAGTGGCCATGCGCGGCACTGTGGCGGGTTTATATTGGCGCAAACTAACGCAAACAGACCTCTATCATGGATAATATTAGTCGCGAAAGTCTGCTACTTAGTCAACTGGGTCATAGGCGCTTTGTGGTAGGAGACTTTTGAACCAGGTGAGAGTCCGTTGAGATTAAACATCTCGCTTTCAAGAGAGACCTCGGTGATTCGTCAATGGCAATCAATTCTAACATGCATGACATGTGCAGAGGAATTGTGCTTTCAAGAACTGTATTGTTAACTGTGCGTCCGTTTAAAAAAAAAAATATGGAGCAGTGGCAGAGTGGTTAGCGAGTTTTGTAACGAGCCCAGCAACTTTGGTTTGATTCTCGGCCACGGATAACATCTACACTGAGTGATAACCCCCCTTTCAACGACCTTCCGAGCATTTAATGTCTCATTTCACAACAAGCAATGTACCAAATGGGAAATTTGTATATAATTAATCAATCTTTGAGATATATATTCTTGTTTCTTTCGGTAAAGTCACGTAGAAGGGAATAAAATAGTAATAAAATAAATAGGGGGAAAATTAAGTAATATTTATTTATTTTAACATTATTATTTCCCTTCTACGTGACTTTACCGAAAGAACCAAGAATATGAATCCCTACAGTCACGAAAGCTTTAAATAAAAATGTAACCTTTGAGATGTATCGTACGCTAGTTTAGCTTGGTGGGTAGGTCCCTCTCTCTGTTCTGTAGAAGGGCCATTGCTTGAAACGTCAGACTTATATATTCATCGTGTTATAATGCATTGTTCATGATGAATGTGGTGAGCTACGGTGTGCTCGTTTACCTTTGAAACAGCGGTCCCTCCCTCTGATTAATAAACATTTATTCAAAGTGGCTTACAAAATAAATGAAGAAAACGTAGCATCGCTAAGGGGAAAGAGGTGGGAAATAAGAACAAGAGGTAAATGGCATCACTGTAATACCCCTGGTTTAGGGCTCCCCCCTTTTATTTCGCAAATACGTCGTCACTTTATTAACGCCGCTACCTGATTTGCGCCCACTAAACACCTACACTTACTGACAGCATCGTCCGTCCTTTCTCGTATCCGTCGCCTCTCAGCCTTCGCCTCCACCTACCCCGCACACAAACTACTTTGCGTCGCGCACAAAGAAATGGACTGTTCTGCAGAAGACGATATAAAATTTACGTGCAGTATTTTGGTGATTGGGAAAAATTGCTTTGATTTTCCTCGTTTCGATATCCGTCGCAGTCTTCAGGAACGCATCCCGGACGTAAACCGGGTTTTTACTGTACATGCACAGAGATCAACTCCAACCGGTCCATGCACAGTACGGTTAACAGATGGCCACTGAGGAACATCGGCAGAGTCCACAAGTGAAAGTCCAGCAACATGATCGCAAAAAAAAACATGGCACAATTCCAGAACACCCCCTTCACCACCACCAATCCCCAGCAAACCCACACCGCACGTAGCCAACCGTAATCATCAAGCAACCACCAACCAACACTACACACGGATCACCACCACCAATCCCCACCAAACTGCACTGCCACACTTAAGACAGTGACAAGGTCCCATGAGCGATAATTGTCATTGAATGTCCGTTGCATTATTGCGCTTATTTTACTCCACATCTCAAAAAACTTTTGCTGTTGAGCACGTTGAGATATTTTTGCATTTAAATGTTAGATACATATAGTGTAACCTAAACATGAAGGGATTTGCCAGTACCAAAATATAATAATAGGGGTTTTCCCCCTTTTTCTAGCAACAAAGCTGAAACCTTTTTACAAGGATTCATGTCTGCATTAACCACAATACCTGCAGTCAAATGCAAACAAAAAACACACGATGAGTTTTATTGCCAGAAAATGGAGAAAACCCTATTATTATAGTTCTGTGATGTTCGCCTCCACTCGAGATCTGAATGGATTCTTCATGACATGACACCGACAGCTCAGTTGGAATACAATTCGTGGAAATGCACATTCATAAAAAGAGCGTAAGGTATAATTTGCAAACAACACGGGTTACATGAACGAAACTGATGTAACGGGAAGGATCTGTGCGTGTGTGCTCACTGCCTGCAGACCTGGACTGGGTGTCCCGCGTGCAGGTCAACCTGCCCGCCGTAAAGCTGCGTGCCGAGCAGCTACAAGCCCGACGTACCGTCAAGAAGCAGTGGCAGGTGAGGTGTGCGGCGGTGAGGTGTGCGGCGGTGAGGTGTGCGGCGGTGAGGTGTGCGGCGGTGAGGTGTGCGGCGGTGAGGTGTGCAGCGGGGGTTCAGGATGGCCATATCAGTGTCCCTGAGCCAGCGCCACTGAGGACTTGGGTTTAGCTAACCTTCGTCAAGACTCGCTCGCCCTAAGGTGCTTCAGTGGCTCAGTTCAGTGGAGTGCTGATCTGGCACAACTGAGAGCCTGAGTTTGAATACAGGACTGTGATTAAACTAGGTTCTCAAGTGTAAGTAAGTTGATGGTCTCAGCCCGGTCACCGATGACTGCATATAGAATTAGTTGCTGCGCTCAATTTGGCTAAATTCCAGGTTTAGAATCACTTTCATTCTCGAGTTAACCCCCTCTTTCCGCCCTTCACGGTGAATAACCCCTCGACATGTGAAGTTGGTTGGCGAAGCTGCTGACCCGAGCATTTGGTGACCTCCCAGGCAGCATGGCTGCTGAAGGCCGTCACCTGCATCGACCTGACGACCCTCTCTGGCGACGACACGGCGGCCAACGTGCACAGGCTGTGCTTCAAGGCCAAGTGGCCGATCCGCGAGGACCTCCTGAAGGCCGTTGGCATGCAGGATAAAGGTGGGTCTGTGGTGGGTTGTGTGTGTGGCTCTGGATTTAAAGACGAATGTTTTTGCTTAAACGCGTGCATGCTTTCATGTACATGTTCACTACTGGGTAGTTCATGAGTCACTGCCCCCACGATTACATTTTTCTCATTTGTGGTTTTGATTCGATCAAAAAGCATTTATTTTTTCATCTTGTTTTCTTAACTTATTATAACATCCGCATAACATTTGCATACATACTAAAATACTTCATTCACGTATGCATGAATCTATGCTCATCAATGCTTTAGTCAATGGATCAATGAATGCATCATTATGTCTAACATGTTTAATCAATCTAATCACTTTTGAATGATAGATTATAACTAACTCTGAAGATGTCATCATCATCAATGATGTAAGTGATATTCATGAATGATGTAATCTGAGTCATAATTAACGTGGGGTGAATAAGATAAAATAAGGGGATTTTTTTTCCATCTTTGGCAACCTTTTTAATTTTCTGCAATGTGAGTGAGAACTATGGAGTCATGATCCACAAATGTGTTGGTCCATTTGTTGTATGAATTGGATTCTTTAATCAGTCCGACGTCGCAATAAGATCAATACAATTAGTACCATTGTGTCATAATTTAAGTAGTGGCTTCCTAAGGAAAAACTGGTCCCTGTAATATTAATGTGGAGTTGTCACCAATTAGCGCTGCCAGTGGACATAACCACTGCCCACATTTTCACATTAACATTGGGACATTGACCCCATTGAAGGAATGTGTCAGGGAATACTTGTGTCTTTAAAGGAGGGCGGCAGTATGGGTCACATGACCTCGGTGAGCTGTGTAACCATAGTTTCCATGGGCCCAAGTTGTACGTGTTTGTCTTGCAAATACATTGGATTTGAGAAGAGGTTTTCCCGTTTTTTCTGCCAACAAAACGGGTGTTAAGATGTTAAAACACCAAACTGAAACCTTTTACAAGGAATCATGTCTGCATTAACCACAATACTTGTGGTCAGAATGCAAACAAAAAACGTACTCCCCGCATCTATGCTCCCCACCTTCACCAACCTGCACTGGCCAGCGTGGCGGAGTTTTGTCAAGAAACCCTCATCACCCACACGGCTTGTGGATTCACAAAGAGGGCTGTACGTGTGCATGTGATGATCTCGTGCGTGCGTGAGGTTTGCATCTGCCCACTTTGTATTCCCGCAGGGATCACGGTGGGGGCCGTGTGTGTTTATCCGTCTCGTGTGTCCGACGCTGTCAAAGCCCTCAAGTCCGCCGGGTGCGACATCCCAGTGGCATCCGGTATTTAAATTACTCGCCACCCATCGCGCTCACCTCACGCTCACCATGCACTCGCCAGTGTGCCACAAACCACACCCACCACGCTCGCACCGCGCACTCACGCTGTGCTCACCACACTCACTACGCGCTCGCCGTTGTCACAAACTCAGCCACGCTCACCACACTCGCCACGTTCACCACACTCTCACAGCACGCTCGCCGTTGTCACAAACTCAGCCACGCTCACCACACTCGCCACGCTGACCACACTCTCACTGCGCTGTCTCACTATCGCCATGCACGATCGCCTCACTTGTACTGCCAGCTTCCCACTCTACTCACTGTACAGTCCCTAGCCCTGTCTGACCTTCTGACCTTCATATGCGTGCTGCTCGGCCTTCCAGGAACAAATTTGCCGCGGGGATAATTGGCCTTTTGCCGGCGTTCACGCTTTTATGCGATTCAAACGCGTTGTTGGTTTTGGCACATTTTCCCTTATTATTTGCTCCGACAGGTTTCACATAACACGACACTCAACAAGCAGTGCGCACAAAGCGAATTGCCGCACTGTGATTAATTCCCCCCCAGCGGTTATGTTCATGGTTAGTGAGAATGTATAAGTTCTGTCGCAATCGAACACGCGTGCGTGTGCGAACTTGTGTTGCTGCGCGCAAGTGTTAATTTCGGTTTTTACCGGTGCGAAACGGCTCGCAAACGATATTTATTCATCATTGCGAACATCTTATCTTAGCAGCACTAATTGGATAATGGAGGGGAACATTTCCAACATGGTAACACTCTCTTACTCATTTTAACACGCCCAGTAATTGGTTGTGAGCCCTAATTATTTTTCCCATTATAATTGGTTAATGCTGACGTGTGTTCTAACGTGCGGTTGTCCGCCAAAGGTAATTGAAAGTCCTATTAAGTCCTTTAATCTCTTGCAGTGGCTACGGGGTTTCCTGCGGGCCAGACTCTGCTCAAGACCCGGCTCGAAGAAATCCGATTGGCCGTCGCCGACGGAGCCAAGGAGATTGACATCGTCATCAGTCGGGCGCTCGCCTTGACCGGCCAGTGGAAAGGTATTTACCGCGTCAGGCTGGCCAATGAGAAAATGGGATGTGGCATTTTGACTGGATGGCCAATGTAGGCAAAATGTGAAATTCCGAAAGTAGGCATGTAATTACGCACCACCCACGCTCCAATAATCTGATGAATTGTCAGAAACAAAAATACTCGGAGTAGGAAGGTTAGTTAGAAGGAATTATAATAAAAATAATTGGGGAATGCACACTGCTATGGCATGGACATGTCAGAATAATGCCACCAAACAGCAATGGCAACGCTGGTGAAATTAAACGAAGACGGGATACGACCAAGAAAAGGATGGACTGATGGAGTGGAGGAGGCGACACAAGAACGCAGAGATTTGACATGGAACCATCAGCAACAGATGGGATATGATGGTGATTACTAACAGTGGAGAACTGCTGCCTGCTGCTAGAATTTCGGAACCCAGCAGCCACTGTAAAGGGGCTGGACAGTCGAAGAAGAGCACAGCGTTGTTAAGACGCAAATGATCGTGCGTGCGTGCGTTCACGTGTGTTTGTGTGCGAGCAGCGCTGTATGAGGAGATCCAAGCGTGCCGCAAGGCGTGCGGAGAGGCGCACATGAAGACCATCCTCGCCGTCGGAGACCTGGGCAGTCTCACAAACGTCTACAAGGCCAGCCTCGTCGCCATGATGGCCGGTATGCACGTGGTCAAGTACAAGCCTCTCTCCTCCATCCTCTGCTGGATGAGAGCCCCTCCCCGTGCCGTGCGGGCCGTGGGGGTTATTTGACCACACGTCACGCACGCTGGTCATTGCAGGTTCGCGAAGGCGAGGAGTCTCGGCGTCAGAGCATGGTGCAGTCCAACAATGGGTTTTTCTGCACTGCCGTCTGCCGACAACGTAGCCTCGCAGCAGCCAACAACACCTGTTTTATATACAAACACCTATCCATGCTCAACCCTGCTGAGCTTCTGAATTCTGACACAAGGCAATGGCAGGGTAAGGCATTTGGAGACGGCATTGCGGGAACGAAGCAATGAACCCCCCCCATCCCCCTCATTTTGCCACAGGTTCCGATTTCATCAAGACGTCCACGGGGAAGGAGGGGGTTAACGCGACGTTCCCCGTGGCGCTGGTGATGGTGCGAGCCATCCGCGACTACCACCACCGCACTGGGAACAAGGCACGCGACGCACCTCGCTCCCACAGAGAGACACGCGCATGTAGCCCTCGCCATGTGGCTTGGTAAAGAGAGCCGGAGGGGCGGGAGGGGACTGCTCCAGGAGCGGTTCAGATATATTCCTCGCCACGGATTTTATTTTCATCTACAAGGCTATTGTCCGTGGATTTGCTCTTTATACTGGTAGGAACCTCTGGTTACACCGGCCCACAGGGGATTATTGTGTCCGTCCGTCGTGCAGGGAGGGGCTGGGTGGAGAGGGGCTGGGTGGGGAGGGTGGGGCTGGATGGGGAGGGGAGGGTGGGGAGGGGCTGGGTGGGGAGGGTGAGGCTGGGTGGGAGGTGGGAGGGGTGGGGCTGGGTGGAGAGGGGCTGGTCACCCCGTGGTGCCCTTATAAAACTCAACGTTTAACCTACTCACGCCAGCCTGTGCTCGCCCTCACAGTCGGGCATATTTGCGGAATACACCACGCCGCCGTTGACCCTGGCCATTGACCGAGCAACCCAACGTTCCTACCAGCTCCCTCCGCAGGAATGTGTTTAGTCTAACCCAGGGGGTCGGCGGCCTGAAGCTCCGGAGCCGCACGCGGCTCTTTATGGACTGCGTCGTGACGTTATTCATCAAGGACCAACGTCTTGTATGCACGTGCATTGTGGCACTTGAAATATAGAATTTTGTTTGCAGAATTCGACACAGAATGGCTCTCATCGTTATTTTGGTGGCCGAGCTATGGTCTAGCCTGTTATTACCATGAGACAATCCTAAAAATTTGTGACGCCCGTCTGATTGTACATTAATAGTTCCCAGCTGTCGCGTACAATTTTGATCAAAAGCATTTAATGTAGCTGCCCCTAAAATTTTGTAACCACCTAGTTTCGTCTCTTCGCACCTTCATTCTGCTATCTCTGTCCTCATTTAAACTGACTATTAAAATCACAAAAGTTTTAAGTGTGAATGTAATTTTACAGCATAATTGCTCTTGTTACATCCGTAATTGCAGCTTTGATCTTGTCTGCCGGCCGAGTCGCCCTTGAAAAAGAGCTTCTTTGCTCGGTGGGCTCTACTCCGTGGGAAATAGACTTGGAATTCTGAATTCACCACGGATGTTATCTGTGGATGGGAATTGAACTCGACTCTTTGGGTTAATAATGCAGTGCACTGCGCCATCGACTAAAAACGATGTCCTTTATATACCCTGGAAAGCTTCACTGCGGCTGAAATTTTTTTCACGAGGGTCCTTCATTGGGAATATGTATAGATGAGAAGATTTATTGTTGGATGCAGTCCAGCAAGGTGGTTTTAGATGCTGTGTGTGATGCGTTCGAGTGTTCTCCCCGTGTAATTGTGGGTATTCTGATATCAAATTAAAAATAAACAAAACCACTAAGAGTGGCCATCGTGCGAATAGTGGGGCCTGTTGCAGGGACTTGATCTGTGGCGCCATCTTACACAATGGGGTGTGCTGCTCACTGCGAGGATTCCTGAGGAACATTTCTTCATCTGAATAAATTACACCTTTGCTACAATGGGAATATAATTGGGATAGGGGAAAAAAACATTTAAGTTGAATAAACAGGAAAAATCTAATTGGCCAAATATCACATCACAATATATATTTAAAAAAATTATACAGTGTACAGATCGAATAAGACTCAAAGAAAGAGTCTTATAGTCATAAAAAATATTTGAAGTTCACATCATGTTGGCCTTTACACTGCTGTCCGATTGTTTCTTTACATTCAAACGTTCCCTTTCAGGTCGGCTTTAAGCCGGCGGGTGGCATCCGGAGCGCAAAAGATGCCCTCGCCTGGCTGGTGCTGATCAAGGAGGAGCTGGGCAACGAATGGCTGAGTCCGGAGCTGTTCCGCCTGGGTGCCAGCTCGCTGCTGACCGACATCGAGAGACAGGTGGGCGTGGCGATAGCGTCACAGAGTCCACATTCCTCGTCACTGCTTTTGGTCACGTGTGTCTGAAATCTGTCTCTTGCCAACGTCATCAACATCATCGAACAAAGGCGGTCACTGCATCGCGCACTTTCAAATGGCTTCTGCGACCGTCTGGAACGCTTTTTCTTCCGATATTAGGAAGCCACTTTTAAATCTAGATTGAAACATTTCTTTAGAACTGCTTTTTGTGTTTAGTTTGTTGTCCTTCCCTCACACCTCTGATTAGCACGGTTGGCTACGTGCAGTGTGAAAGAAGTTCAACACATATGCATCATCTGAAGCATCCTTGTCATTGTCAAGGGAAACAAAAAAAACCCAAGCTGTACATAATAGGTGACATTTCGAGCAATGCCCCTTTTTCACTTAGCATCCAGAGAGGCCAGAGTGATTGAGTGAATAACAGTTGGATAATGCCATCGTGTCTCATTAACACTTTCCTGCGGAGGGAGCTGGTAGGAACGTTGGGTTGCTCGGTCAATGGCCAGGGTCAACGGCGGCGTGGTGTATTCCGCAAATATGCCCGACTGTGAGGGCGGGCACAAGCCGGCGTGAGTAGGTTAAACGTTGAGTTTTATAAGGGCACCACGGGGTGACCAGCCCCTCTCCACCCAGCCCCACCCCTCCCACCCTCCCCACCCAGCCCCACCCCTCCCACCCTCCCCACCCAGCCCCTCCCCACCCTCCCCACCCAGCCCCTCCCCTCCCATTTTTGGATGCACGACGGACGGACACAATAACCCCTGTGGGCTGGTGTAACCAGGAGGTTCCTACCAGTATAATGTACTCCCCTCCATACACCATCTGCTGCAGCAACTGCAGCTCAGACAACAAACACTGCTGGGAAAGACTTTGTCTCGAAGCTACCTATGCTGACAACCAAAAAGTACAATTGTTGTACTGGAGTAATGGACTTCCTGGATATTAATTGTATATTCGAAGTTGACTTCGTGTCCATTCATTATGTATTTGTCAGACCTGAGGTCAATTATAATTACAGCAACATATTGTAAACTGAAGACCACAATTGCGTATGAATCGAATTATTTTATGCATTATGAATGACAAAAATACTGTTGTGATCGATCTCAGGTCTGATATGTTAAATAGAATTGGCCTATTCATTTTGCAAACAGGGAATGCGTGCGAAGACCCTGACAGTGTGAAGCAACCATCACGATGGCACAAAGCCACCACAAAGCCACCACAGTGCCATAACCTTGCGGTCAATTCACTACCTCATTATCTCATTGTCGCACGAAGCATAATTAATGAGATTATAGACACAGCTCGCACAGCCAATCAACCAGCTACAGCAAATAATCTAATTATACAAAGGCTACGTCGGATCCCTGGTTCAGGGTATGGTGTATTGTCTGGGGCTAAGCAAAGTACGTGTGCACGTTGAACTTATTTCGCACCGTACGTAGCCAACCGTGCTAATCGGGGGTGCGGGGGAAGGACAACAAACTAAATGCAACAAAAAAGTGAATGAGTACTCTACACGTTCCCTAACCCATGTACACCAGCACCTCGTGGTGCGGTGTGATGGGCGCGTGGTCACTGAAGAGCCAGTGCGAGATGCGATGGGTCAGTGTCAGATTTCTTCTTTTACAAAGTGCTGGCAGGAGTTGTCATTTTGAAGTAACCTTGTGCCAAATGTGACGAGAGCGACATGGCCAGCCCCGCTGACCGTGGGGTCGGCCGTGGCTGTAATGGTTTCCATTGGTGTTAGTTTAATCGGCGTATGAAAAATAAGAGTAGCTTTTACCCTTTCTGGTAATAAAACAGGTTTTAAGATGTTCAAATACCAAATAGAAAACCTTTTCATCGGCGTGTTAGTCCCAGTATAGCCGATGACAACATGTGGAATTTTAGTTAAGTCTCAGTTTGTGGCTTTAATAGATTCATTAATTAAATAAAACTCTCACTCAATTAACACTGGCTCCCAGAGATAGCCGTGGCATCATCGCAACATGAAGCACCAAAAGCATCCAAAGATAAGAATATTCTGTCTCCATGCCACCACCGTGTATTTATTCCTGGGTGAAAGGGTTATAGGCAGCTGTGGCCCCGAAGCTGATTAGTGAGGACGAGAGAGAGAGCTCACCCTTGGCACATGGAAGGCCGTCTGCGATTAAGACTGTCATGCCGAAGGGTTCATGCCGGAGCGTGCGAGACCGTCGGCCGTGACCGGTGTTGCACGCTCGTTGCGAGCAGCGAACCCGAAGAAAGACTGCCGATTTTCAAAACTCGCTAATGCGGCAGCGTTAAGGTGAAGAGGTCACCTCGGCGGAGCGCTGCTGATGCCGTCACGCCTCGTCGTCGCATGTTTGCTTGTGCTAGATCCTGTAGTTATGAGGTTGATACCTGGCCATCAAGGTCCGCTCCTGCGGTGTCGTCATCACCATCATATGGCTGAAGGTCTTCTCCTTGGTTGCTGAGCCCTCTGGGTGCCACTCCATTGCCTGCCTCGGTGACCTGTCCCCTCGTCCATCTTGCACGTGTGTCCCACCAAACTCAACCGCCTTTAATCTTTGTAGCTGTGTTCTGTTACAAACTTCAAAGTTGCTTACTGTGCAATTAATATGTGTGGATGTTGAACTTCATTTGCACCGTATGTAGCCAACCGTGCTCATCGGAGGTGCGAGGGAAATAGGATCCTCCATAAACACAAGTGTATTTCTAGATGCTCTCTAACGCATGCAGTAAGATGGACATTACTACTGCCTCAAACACCTCTCTTCAGACTACAGACGACATCCTTACTTTTACATCGTGGTCTATTTAGTATGTCCAAATCCACACTACTGCTGGATGAAGGCCTCCCCAAGCCATCTCCATCTCTCACAACCTCGCGATGCAACAATCCATGCAGGTCTTGCACACGAGCCCTGATTAGCACGGTTGGTTATGTACGGTGCAAAAGAAGTTCATAGATACGAGTTAATTTCATTGCTCTATCTCTGCTGTCGACGTCCTCTCAGGCACGTTCCTTACCTTGGCTGCTACTGCATCATGAGCCCCGACCATCGGCCATCATTCCCTGACACACGTCCTTTCCAATCCCCACTATCCTTTCCTCTACGTCAATATGATTTCTTTTAACTCGCACGTGGCTACCTAAATACACAATGTCATCTACGATCTCCACAGCCTCATTTAATTTGGTAAGTGTGCATGGGACCAATCAATTCCTAACCACTGCCGTCAACTTCATTTTAGAGCCAATCGCATCGAGAGCACAATGTCTGGCCTCTGCAATTACAACTGCCAAAAGGATCTGAGGAAAGCGCTAAAAGTTTCACTTTCACACATTCGCCCCACAATAACACGACTTCCCAAGCGGTGCTTGACAGCGCACGGGTGGAAAGTGGTGAGCAGGCTCTTTTCCTGCCACGGCTATAGACACCTTCATTGACACACATGGGTTTTATTTTCCAGAACTGTTTGCAGTCAGATGCACGGGTCTGTGGAGTTCTACAACGCTGTCCACTCTCAACAAGCAACATCTTTAATGTCGTGTCGTGTCGTGGGACGTTACTCGGGCCATGCTTTAAACGATGCTTTGCACTTCAGTCGCGCTCCCGAGCCGCAAGTTTTAAACGAATGGAGTCATCATTGTGTTTGAGTTCTAGTTTTCGAGTGTTCTTCACGATGGGTGTGGAGCGGTGGCGCAGTGGATAGAACACTGCGCTATGAACCCGGCGACCTAAGTTCCATTCCCGGCAGCGGCTGACGTCAGTGGGGAGAGATATCCGAAACAGAATCATCAGATTTCGATTTAAAGCTTTCGTGACTGCAGGAATTCATCTTCTTGGTTTTTTTTTCGGTAAAGTCACGTAGAAGGGAAGTAATAAAATAATAAAAATAATAAAACATAATAAAATAATTCTCATTATTTTATTATGTTTTATTATTTTCTCATTATTTTTATTATGTTTTATTATTTTTATTATTTTATTACTTCCCTTCTACGTGACTTTACCGAAAAAAAACCAAGAAGAAGAATCATCAGAATCAGAATATTTATTTTTACTGGAGAAATCCGATGAGCTATAAAGCTCTTGTTCACAGATGTCCACTCCCACATCCCCAGCAGGGGCATGAGCAAGCAGTTGCAGTGTTGCACCTCAACCTCTTTTGTTAACTAAGCTCCTCCCACTTCCCCACAGCCGCACAATGAGATGGCGTCACGTGGCGCGTAACATGCAATGTCATCTTACTGCGGGGAAAGTAGCAATACTATCTCTTATTACATGTTTTCTTATCAAGCGATTCCAAGAACAAATCCACGTTGGAAAGCGTCGCAGAATCCAAGCATATGCATACTTTTTCTTGTTATATTTATACATACCTGCTTTTTTACTCCTATTTAACTTTGATTTAACATTTATTTGTGTGTTCTGCGATAGATTCGACTTCTCATGCGAGTCGGTTCTTTTTGTTTCCGATTTCTGTTGGCTTCATCGCTGTGCATTTTTCCTTCGGCTTTTGTAATGTTTTTTTTTGTCAAAAACGGCTCACTCTTGCAAAGGAGGCCGTCCTGGTGGTCTCTGGAGTCTCTGGACCCGGTTCTTTCCGTGTGAGCTTGACACGGCGCCGTTCTGTGTCTTCGCAGATCTACCACCACGTCACCGGCCACTACGCCGCCGCCCACGAACTGTCCATGGCTTGACCCATGACCCCTTGACTTTGGACTCCAACCCCACATCCTCGCCTGCCAACTTCACCAGCATTCCAATCGCACTCATCATTCTCCCCAGTCCTACCACCCTCGCCAATTATTAATTTCTGCCCTGATCAACCTTTTAATTTGACATTCATTTTATTTTCAGCATGTGACGCTGCGTTTTTTCCATTTTAAATGCAGGTGAAAACAAAAAGATTACCAATGTGGACAACAAACGTAAACTTGTTAATTGTCACTGCTGGTTATTTTGTTTGCGGTCTTGCTGCTGTACAGCTCTGCAATGCATTTTGGGGTTGTTACTGCTTGCCATTCGGCATGAAATGTCTGACGTTTCGCTCCTAAGTACTCGGACCTTCAAGAAGTAAACATCAATTAAAAAACAATTCATTTCCTGAAGAAGCTCCCCATATATTTGGAGCGAAATATCCGATATGATGCCGAACAATGCGTGGTAAAACCCTGGAGAGAACGCATCGGAGAGCTGTTTAATTGATCTTTGTTACCTCTTGATGTCTGTGGGTTTTATAGGAGTACATACCACAGCATAAACGAGTGTGCATTTTTCAGATGAACGGTTGTGTCAACCGGGACAAATCAGATGTGGTAGGGATGCCGCCAATCTGAGCCACCAATAAGCTATGTTAGTGTTCATCCAGGCATGTTTTCATGTTTCATTTATTAGGTATCGCCCTGTGAGCCATGCGGGGTGCAACCGCAACAAACAAAATATGAACACAGAACATCCAAAAGCGACGACGCGCAACAGAAACATCCTGGAATAAACCAGTAAATATTCAAACAAAACATTTTTAAAACGCTTTGTGCAAAAATCCCAATGTGGTGCAAGCCAACAACAAGTGCAGTGTTGTGGTTGCAGTCTCTTGAGGGCCAGGCTGTGCAAAACTTTTGCATAATTGGTGTGCCAGACGACTGAGCAGCACAAACCTGCGACACGCGCGGTAACTTCGGAATTTTTTTAATTCACTCGGAGAGAGCCGAGCCAAGAGAGGCCATTCGCCCAGTCACTGTCACGGGAGGAAGTTATTTGCGATTTTAGCCCCAGCCTCGACAGACTGCGGCTCTCTGCGTGTGTGAGAGGAAGCAAGGAAAATAAGTAAACAAATACAGGACATTGCTATGGGGCTCGTAATTACGTATTGCTTCAACGATATTGGTTATTGAATTCCACGTGTAAAAGAAGGGATGTTATTCTTTTTATTTGTATGCGTTGTAATGGTGGACTGCGATGTGACTCCTGCAGGGTTGACCCTGGATATTGATGGATGCATGACCACCGGGCTTGAAACAGGTGCTGTGGGCTGCTGTGGGGCTATCCTGTCAGCAAAGGGCAATGCGGCAAAATCCATTGGATATGTGCTCCCAAATGGGAAATTTAACACATTCCTGCGGAGGGAGCTGGTAGGAACGTTGGGTTGCTCGGTCAATGGCCAGGGTCAACGGCGACGTGGTGTATTCCGCAAATATGCCCGACTGTGAGGGCGGGCACAAGCCGGCGTGAGTAGGTTAAACGTTGAGTTTTATAAGGGCACCACGGGGTGACCAGCCCCTCCCCACCCAGCCCCACCCTCCCCACCGAGCTCCTCCCTGCACGACGGATGGACGGACACAATAATCCCCTGTGGGCTGGTGTAACCAGGAGGTTCCTACCAGTAAAAGTGTATTCGGGAAAAATGGAAGGAACCGGAAAGAGAGGAAGACCTCACGGAGAATGCATTTACGACGATGACATCAGAGATTGGTGCCAGAAAGACGAAGCACAACTTGACCATATTGGTACAGGACAGGAAAGTGGAAACATAAAATATATGCAGTCGGCACCTCTGGGCAATCTGCCCATGGGGATAGTAATGATGATGATATGCTCCAAAGTCCGAGCGCTTTCCCAACCCTCACTGACCAGCGTGGTGAAGTATCACATTACCCTCACGGAATGGCCTTCAGCATTTGATTGACAAAAGGGCTGTATAAAGATGTACGTACAGAAAGGATAAGCGGCATACCAAGGGTACACCACAAGGCAGCAGGAGGGTTGTGGCTGAGGATTCGGCTGCAAGAGAACACTTTGATCCCGGAGTTGTGGCTTTATTCATGCCATGAGTGCGCGAATTCATCATCCGCTGTGCGCGATGGGCAAACTTGGCATTGCACGATAATCAGCTCTTGTCAATGATGACGAAAACCGGCCGCATCATAACAGATTGATACCCCACGCTGGAAAACCAGAAGTGTCGGACAAGACACGAACAATGTGGAAAAGGCACACGGGCTTTAGCACCTCCGAGTAGCACGGTTGGCTACGTACGGTGCGAAAGAAGTTCAACGCATACGCCGACATTTTATTTTTTTGCATACGCACGAATGGTCGCGTGCGTTTTACACATCGTTGCGTCTAATTGCACGGTTGCTTGCAGCCCTTTGTCAATCCACTGCTATGCGGAAGGCCTCCCCGCGCGTTGCCGATGATTGAAGGTGGTTCGACCACATACTTCGCCACGCCCGGCAATGTGAGTTTGGTCAGGAAAAGCAGGTTCGCCTCGGTCATCAGTTCGCCACCGACGTTCGCCGTGGCCGGGATTCGTGCTCGGCTAACCGCGTTCGCAGCACAGCGCCTGAACCGCCGAGCCCAACAAAACTGCACGTGTCGCCTAAGACGGGACATTAGCATATTTCAAGTGGTACATCAAAAGCGTGCAATATTCGAGTCACATCGCTGTCTCATTAAACAATCGTGTTTTAATTGATCAGAAGCTTGGCACGGCATACTTTTGAATGTTGCATGAGGGTATAAGGTAATCTTCTGTTTAATTTGTTCCTTTTTATCTCAAATCAAAGGCTCGCGTGAATTTATAAAACTATTAATAAAATTATGATCTGTAAGGGAACAATGTTTTATGAGGTTTCTGCTCGCTTCGACGAGGATGTTCACGACGTGCAGCCGCATCAGCAGCAGCAGTCGTCTATCCACTGCTGAATGAAGGCCTCAATCCAGCTTAACCTGCTACACAAAGCGATTTCATCGCTCCATCTTTCAGCAGCCCATTGACCAATTGGAGTCGATGTATCCTGCAAAGATGGCACTGTCCTGTGTCTAAGGTCAACGGCTCGCACCTCATCAAGGTGGTGTCTGGGGTAGTGCAGCAAGTAGGTTCCCGACCTGTTATCTGTGCGGAGTTTTGAGTAGTGCCCTCACATATGCATGTGTAGTGACTAAATTCGGAGATGATAAGACTTGGAGGCACTTTTATTTCACGAGCACCATCGGTATAATACATACCCTACGTGGGTAAAAAATAATAGAAATAATATTATAAATAATAAAAAATAATAGAAATTATTATTTCTATTATTTTATAATAAAAATTATTATTTCTATTATTTTTTTACCTACGTGACTTTACCGAAAAAAAAAACCTAAGAGTATGAATCCTTGCAGTCATGAAAGCTTAAAATCTAGAATTAATACCCTACGTGGGTACACACTATAGTTGCTCGTCTATACACAACTCTACGTGGGTACACACTGTTGCTAGCCTATACACAACTCTAACCGTCTAACACTGACGGCGCTGAACCGAGACCGCCAACAACTATCTGGCAATGCAATATCGAGTGGAGACGACGGCGACGATGGCGACGATCTTGACCAGCACGACGGGAATCCCACTCCAACGACAGCCCCGAGGTCCCCCCCACAGGGGCCCTCTTATACCGTCAGCGTGGCCTTACTCCGCTCCGGCCACGCCCCCTTTCTGGAACCTACTAGCGGGTTCCTGGTGGGCCCCTTCTGTGACCCCCCGAGGTCCCTCCCCTCGTGTCTATCGTGGCCTGCTGACGTCAGAACTGCCTTACGCCGCAGATCCCATTTTCCGGCCAGCAGCCAGCACTATGCCACTACACGTGTGTAGGGGGTTCTACGGAGGCATACACTTGAACTTGGAGGCAACACGTTTATTCTCACACACCAACAGGGTAACTACATAAACGTGCATTGGTTAACTAGACCACAACGGGGTAACTATAACCGGGTCAGTCAGTAACACACTGCCTGACCCACGATGCTGAGCGTAAAGACCGAGGATCGAAGAGACGTAGCACCGACGGGTTCCATTCCAACAAACAGCCTCGATTGCTCTCGGGACCTGTCCTTTATGCTGCCGAGCGCGGCCTCGCTCCGCCCTCGGCCATGCCCCCTTCTAGAACTCACCAGAAGGTTCTCGTCCGAGCATGACGTGTCCCTCGAGCCCCCTTTGACCCCCCTCGCGCCGGTCACGTGCCCTCTCGGGGTCACCCAGACTGCCATGTCCTCAGATGCCCTCTCTTTTGACCGTTCTCCGAGCCATGCCCTCTAGGGCCTGCTTCCATGCCATAGCTGCTCCGGTGCCAGAGAGAAGCTCAGGACTTACAATTCCACTCGTATGACAGTAGCTGGCGCTAACCACTAGTGAATTAATTTACGTCACTGCACATGCATGGGTTTTCTTACGACCAAATTACCCGGAATGGGCCCGATTTTAGAAGCCAAAGAACCGGGTTGAGGCCTTGTTTTAACTTGTAGGTTGTCCAGGGCCCGTGTAAATATTGGCGTCATTGTTGCCAAGCCTCCCGTGTCACCGTCACATGTCACGGACTTCGTGACCGATAAGCGCACGCAGGGAACTTTGCTCCCTCGTTATCCTGTGACCGTAACGTTGAGGTTGAACTCCCGATATATATACAACATCCCTTTGCCCTCAACCACAGCACATCCCAGCATCCCCAATCTCACACACACGCGCGCGCAGGAGACATACGCATATACCTGCTACCTTGAACCTGTACTGCTACGTGTTGCGCAACTGCTGTTAGCAAGCACTGATTAAGGCCGGCACAGCACGCGAAGGTGGCGCTGATGATAGCTGCATCACGCCCGGCCGCCTTTGTCTCCCCAACATGCACACGCACAGCACCATGGTCATTTGAGGTCGAGTCAATCTACAGATTGCCATTGCAGTATTGGGGGGGGGAGGAGGGAGTCGTGGATTGGGAAACAAACCCAAAATTGGAGACGTGTAAACATTGCAGAGAAAACGAGTTGGCTTGAGTGGGACCTATCATAGCTAGAAGGGACGACGATGAACAGGAAGTTTATTTTACTCTTTGGTTCTTTCGGTAAAGTTTCTTTTATTTTACGAGGTGAGAACTCATGGGACCACGGTTGGTCTCATTTGCAACAGTGACGTGGGTCACCACAATCACCAAATCAAGCGCATCAATGAAGCAACTGCTGTGTAATTGAGCACAAAAAACAACCGTGTCGCGTGAAGAATGGAAAACACGACACGCACGTAAATCAACGTTAAAATATCGCCTTCCCTCCAGCGGTTTTTTTTCAAGACTGATCATCGTACAATTTAGTTCCAGAAAGCATTGCACAGACAGATCTAGAGTGACTTGCACTAAAATGGAAACTTTACAAGGGACACACACAGTACCGTACACATCAAATAGGCGAAGTTGCGACGCAGCCACCGAAGCGACAGCCTAACGCCACGAGGTCCATTGGCGTCCACGACAAAGATCACCGCGGAGGGCAACCTCCAAAAGACGGTCAGGACAAGTGCTGTTAGCGAGCGCCTATTTAAGCAAGCACCACGCCGTGCCGCCTTTGTCTCGCGCGTGGCGATGTTGACATATCGCACCATGTACTTAAGTATTTGAGGCTGAGTCGACCTAGGGGAGGCCCAGAACTGGTTTAACTAATCGTTCCTGCCGGGTTCGTAGCGCAGCGCGCTAACCACCGTGCCACCCATCGCTCTCCACTTTCACACAAAGACAAAGCTCCCCCGTGTAGCCTTAACAGACTATAGTGGCAAGTGCTGTTAGCGAGCAACTATGAAGGCTAGAAAACGGCACACGAGGGGGTGGGTAGCCAGAACCACGCTCGGCCGCCTTTGTCTCCCCAGTGGCGATGTTTACACACCGCACCAGGTACACTTTTCAGGCTGAGTCGGCCTAGGGGAGGTCCAGGACTCGCTCGTATAATCGTCACTGGCGTTGGTGGCCGTGAGCGTGAATCGAACTCGGGTGGCCGGGTTCGTAGCGCAGTGCGCAAGCCACTGCGCCACCCCCCACTTTCACGAAGAAAATAAAACAGACACGGGCGGATTGCTGTGAGTTTACGATTGCCTAACCTTGGCTTGCGTGCCACAAACAGGCAACTCCGATCCAGTACACTCCGGTTGGCTTCTCTATCGCCTCCCAATCCCGCCCTGAAACTTTTTTTTTGTGTTCCATCGGCGAGATTTCGCAATGACTCCACCCCTCTCCCAGGCCCTCTCATATTTCACGGCCACCCACCCCTCCCATCCACCCACCCGTCCCATCTCGCTAAACCCACGACCACACGCTCATTCTTTCAGGTGGAGCTGAGCGCGCAGTGCCCATTGTCACTTGTGCAGTTGTCTCTCTCTCGACAGGTCGTCCACAATGGTGTTCTACGACGACGCCGTGTTCGCGTCCTTCGCGACTCACGCCACCGCGGTTCTCTTGAAGATGATGCTGATGGGACCGATCACGGGGTTCTATCGCTTCTCTCGCAAGGTATAAATAACGCGGCACGTGCGTGTGTCTGTGTGTGTGTCGACTCAGCCTCGAATGAGTACCTGGTGCGGTGTGTAAACATCGCCACTGGGGAGACAAAGGCGGCCGGGCGTGGTGCTGGCCACCCACCCGCTCGTGTGCCGTGCAGGCCTTAATACGTGCTCACCAACAGCACTTGCCTCAACAGTCTGTTAAGACTATACGGGGGATCTTTGTCTTTGTATGTGCGTTCGTGTAGGTGCAGAGAGTATCGGTGTGTGTGTGTTAATTTCCGTGTGTTACGTCTGTGTGTGCCTGCACGTTCACCTGTGCACGCAACAATGCATTCCCGGCCGTATGTGTGCAGAGGAATGTGTGAACGGGCGCATACGTTCATGGGTGCTACTCGCAAAAACGGCACTTGCTCCAAAAGTCTGCTAAGGCCATAATGCAGAGTGGCTCTTAACCTGGGCTGCATGCACCCCCAGCAGGTGCGAGATGCCCTTTCTGGGGGTAGGAGACATGGCAGATTTTTTGTTTTAGAAAGTAAGAAAGTTTCGATTATAATCGAAACACAAACTAAGCACGGGCACGTAACTACAACTACAGTACTCTGTTTCATCAAACCCTATGTATTTATTAACATACATTTTTTTAAAATCCTTTATATTAAGTTCACTTGCTTGCTTGCTTGCACGCTTATGACCGTGCAAATCTTTCGGTCGTTTTTTAACCCACTTCCCGTGATCCAATCGAGCTGATATTTTGCACACAGACTCGTTGTGTGTGACAATTTATTTTCGTGAAATTTTTTTTCCAAAATTGTACACTTTTTAGGCAATTTTTTTTATATTTAATTACCAATTGCTTAATGGTGGCAGGCAATCATCTGACCCATAGGTGGCAGCCATCTCAAGCAAGAGGACGAGAGGACTCTAGCCGCCACGCATATAAAGGATTTATAGTGAAAAACTTTGTTTTTACGGGTTAAATTTTTTAAAATAAAACCGCGTTTTAAATAAGTGTTTGTTCTTTTACACTGTTGTTGAAAACAAATCTCATGGTGGTTGTCAAGGGGACCCCAACTCGTAGCATTGGCCACCACGCTCGCAACGCCAATGCGGATAGCTCTTTGGGTTTTCAATCCCTTTGCTGTGTTGAACGACCACACTGCCGGTTCGATAATGCGCTTATCTCTCTGCTTCTTCACCTCGCAATGCTCGACTCTTTGAATTCCATCTCCCATTATCGACAATTCTCTCCCCCCATCCCCCCCCCCTTCCTCCCGCTCGTCAAGTCCATAGACTGTGCAACGTGTCGTTGTTGCTGCTGCTCTGGAAACCGGGAGATCGATGATCGATGTCCAGTCGCCGCGTTGATGGGATTCGTCGTGATTTCTCATATTTCTCAACTCTATGATACAGTTAATAGTCCATAATAAAGGGGGGGGGGGGGGGGGGGGGGGGCTGGGTGACATCGCGCATTATATAAACGTGTCGTTAACCCCTCCACCACCCGACACAGCCAATTGGTAAGGTTTGTCACGTAAACAAAACGTGTCAATTCGTTATTAGTACTTCACACCGGTTGTGTGTTGGAGATTCAACCCACGGCGTTTCCAATTCGAGTTCTGTGACGTTTCGCCGGTGATTACAACAACAACAACAACAACCAGCGTCATCAGGCGAGTTGCTGATTGTTGCTGGCCGCTTGGCTTTTTGGACATTCATGTTTGTGCTCAACAACCGTAATATGTCTTCTTGGTTCTTTCGGTAAAGTCACGTAGAAGGAAAATAATAAAAATAAAACATAATAAAATAATTTTCACGACGTTTCGGCCACAACGCAAGCAGCCGTCCTCAGGTGAAGAACAACCGTAATATGAACACATCTGGATATGCTATATTGTGTAGATATATGCACACGTAGAATTGGCGTATTTTTTATTATTATTTTGGTACAGGTTTATCCGCAATTATATTGTACATTTATTTCATTTGCATGATGGTCGTTCTTGCGCTGCTGGGACTGATGAATGTGCCCTTCATGGACTTGTTCGTGCATCCTCGCGCAGACTCAAAGCGCTGACAAAGATCCCCCGTGTAGACTTCCACTGATTGTTCGGGCAAGTGCTGTTAGCGAGTAACACCCGTGAAGGCCACTGCCTTTGTATCCCCAGCAGCATGTGTTTGTTGTTTACACATCACGCCGGGTTCCCTGATTATGGCTGAGTCAACCTACGGGAGACCCATAACCCCATAACCGGTTCAGATATTCGCTACCGATGATGGCCGTGAATGGGAATCGAACTCGGGTCGCCGAGTACGTAGAGCCGGGCAGTAGTAACCACTGCACCACCCCCACACACACGAATCTATATAATAACTGTCAGATTTCAATTGCGTCTAGACACGGCTACGTTGGATCAATAGCAATGTTCACTTGTGTGAGCCTGTTATGTAAGGCACGTTCTATCAAGCAATGCGTGTCTCGTCAACTCTTAGATTTATCATTGTTGTCTTTCGTTTGTTTTTTTCTGTCAACAACAACAACAAAAAACCCAGCAGGGCCTGCAAGTAAATCGCTTCGTTCTGATACACGGAACCCTTTCGTCCGGAGGCTGAACACGTGACAATTAAATATCGCGTGAGAATTTTCACCGGTGCCAATCGTCAATCTCTTAATGGAGCCATGAAATCATTATGAACTCGTGCGTACGAGTGACGTGGTTGCATCGTGACGGCTTGGGAAGGACTCCATGCAAATGTGGATAGATCGTCGCTTCTGCTGCTTACGATGATGACGTTTCGTAATTGATGGCGCAGGGTGTTTAATGCCTTGAGTTCAGCAGACCGCGAGCTTTGGTAATCATTTTAACAGAAACGTGTTATAGCTGACTGTGATAGGTTTAGAACCGGTATATTTCTACTAAGTGGCTCAAACACAACCAATAATTATAATCACCACCACCACTTCCAAACAAAGGCAACACACCCCCCCGTATTGCCCTAACATCCCGTTGGTGCAAGTGCTGTTCGCGAGTACCTCTTATAATTAACTAGCTGTACGACCCGGCTTCGCCCGAGACTTGGATCCACCACGCCTGGCCGCCTTTGTCTCCCCAGTGGCGATCTTTACACACCACAGTAGTTACTTGTTTGAGGCTGAGTCGACCTAGGGGAGGCCCAGGACCGGTTAAAATAATCGTGATTGGTGTTGACCGTGAGTGGGAATCGAACCCGGGTCGCCCGGTTCGTAGCGAAGCGCGCTAACCACTACACCACAATGCGTTACGCTTCCACGTGCGCGGGTTACGTGACAGATTTGACGTCACAGCTCACTTGCCGTGCAAAAACTATATGCATTATTAAGCTCCCCCGCCCCCCAAAAAATTAAAGTCTATTTTTATATTTTTTGCATGGTGTACAGTCTGGAAAGTACCCACATGCCAAATTTCCAGTTTGTTGCATGTCGGGAAGTACGCTAAACATTTTGAACAGACACATAATCACAACTTTGCCTTTTATATATACGGAGGAGATCAGGGGCTGGCGTGGTCGACCCACAGCGCACGGCCGCATTATTTGGACGCCCCAAGGTTGAGTCCGCTTAGGAGGACCACGTGGGCCATCGCGATGTAGCTGATGGATTCGGCGGTTGAGAAACTTCAATTAACATGCAAATGTATTCGTCTCGTCCATTCTAATCCATTCCATAGTTACGGAGGGGCAATGGAGAAACACAGAGAGAAAGAGAGTGTATTGCTAGACACTTTAATTGACGATGCTGCTGCTGCTACACTCAATTTGTCGGTTTCCGACCACGACGCGTCTTTCATGCGGCACCTTTTGAAATGCAAATATGTCCTGCCGTCGTCTCGACGATGAAGGAGTGGGAGGGGGGCAGAGTTGATACTGACGAGGGAGGAAGCGCAGGTTATAGACTGGCTCGACTCGGTTGTGGAAATTGTGCTTATTGTTGTTGTTGTGATAATGCGGTGGCAGTGGTGCATGAGCACAAGCAACAACAGCTCAGCACATTCGTCAATGATGCTGCCCCAAAAGTAAAAAATATATAAAGGTAACATTTAGGGCATTGGTTCTTTTTCACATCACATGTACTACCTACGTTGCTATGAAGATGGATCATCTAAGAGCTCTGCAGAATGACCATTACCTAAACGCGGTCAATCATGTTGTTCTTTTTCCTTTTAGGGCAGTGTTGTTGTCGAATGTGAGTCTTCTTGTTTCTACTCGGAGCCGAAGCGTGGTTGGCATTGGCCTTGGTGCAAGGAATGAAATTACCCCGCGACTCTGTCCAATGTACCCCCCTCCCGTCGCCGCCTCCTCTCCTTCGACTCTTCGTAGCCCGGAGTCTGCCCCCCCCCCCCGCACGTGTGCCTTGGTGCATGTTCACCGGCTGCGCCTGGACACTCACTCAGTAGCTACATCACTGCCCCGTGAACTGGGTTGGTATGGAACCCTGTTGCAAGGAATTCAACTATATAAAAACTATTTTTTTTGGTATTTTACCAGGTAAGGCCCACCGAGCGATGTAGCTCTTTGTCAGAAGCGACCTGGCCACAAATGACAGCTGAACGAAGTGGCTTATCACGTGGTAATTTCCAGCATCCAAATACTCTGAACGCGTGTTGCATAAATGTGGAGGGGGAAACCGGAGGACCCGGAGAAAAATCCACGCGACTACGGGGAGAGAGAGAGACACGCAGACTCCAAATATACAACAGGCGTTAGGGTCTGGATCGAACCCACGACCACCTGCATACCAAGCGAGGAAGTTAACATCTGGAAATCGCTCCCTCCCCGATGTCTCAAACGAGCATTTGGGCGACGCCCTTCTGCGCCCTTGTTGGTCAGCGATGAGCATTCCACATTCCTATGGCAGGGACAACGCAGAATATTAGGCTGCTATATGATCACAAGCGTGGCCTTTTAACGAGGCAAATGGAACATAAACCTCAAAGTGTGGTATCGAGAGAAGCGTGTTTTTTGGGATTACACTGAGAGACAGAAAGAGGAGCGTATGTCTGTTGAACTTCTTTCGCACCGTACGTAGCCAACCATGCTAATGGGAGGTGCGTAAATTCCCCAGCGGCGTTGATACGCACGCAGCGCAAAGCAAAACTGTGGACCGGTTTCGACAGACAGCGTCTCATCGGCAGAGCACTCGCGAGACGGTGTCTCCCTCGTCTTTCAACGAGATGATCTGCCGGCTGGCTCGTCGATTGTCACGACATGTGACAAGCACCCTCGCCTCCAACGCCCCCACGCGCGCCGCACGACTTCACCCATCATTCAGATTTAATTGGGAGCCAAGATCCGCTCCGTCCGAAACAACGCGAGACCCGATCGTCGCCGTAATTGCTCTGTCAACGTGAACAGGCCCTATTTGTGTGTGTGTGTGTGTGTCTATCCACTGCTGGATGAGGGCGAGGGCCAACTCACGCCGCGCGGATTGAGTGCGTGGCGGAGTTACTCAACGGGAATTTATTTTCTATCTCCGTGACTTTACCGAAGGAACCAAGAATATGGGAATTCACCACGTTGGTGAGTGGCGGGGTCAGTGTAGTGTGGGGAGCGTTACGGGCGTGGGGACATATAGGGGCCGTCCATTAATGACGTCACGCGATTTTTGACGATTTTTGACCCCCCCCCCCCCCTCGCCCCGCTTCTCCACAAGTAGGCCCCCGCCCCCCCCTCAAATATGACGTCACAAAGCTATGCCCCCCCCCCCACAAACCATATTTCCATTTTAAAATGAAACATGCTTCAAATCTATTTAAGCTATTGTCAACGTAATGCGTATTTAATGTGGCGCTGCACTCTGATGTTGTAGGAGTGTTGTTATAACAATTAGTGTTGTTATAACAATTCTATATTTTGCTAAAGTTGCGAATTTTGATGTAACGTCACATTTCCAAAACCCCCCCCTCCCTCGTCACACATCGTCACAAATGTCTGACCCCCCCGCCCCCGTAGGTGCGTGACGTCATTTATGGACGGCCCCATAGGTACAGCACAACCGTGTATGTCGCTGCACTGGTCTCAACGTCGCTCCGCTTGCACGACCCCCCACACCGTCTGCGTTGTAGCAATGGCGGAGCCAGGGTTTTCAGGTAGGGGGGGGGGCAACCCCTCCAGCAATGAAAAATGACAGAGGAGTTGTTAGTAAGTAAGGACTTGTCCTTGCTTTTTATTCGACGCGTGTGCGGCGATGACGCAGCCATCGATCGAGGGTCGAATTCGAACCGCGTTGTGCGATCGGCATCGCGCTCGCTGAAGGTGAATGCCTTCAGGGAAGTCGTGAACTGTATACGCAACTGCGCACAATTCTGTGAGTCACTTATAACCGCTTCGCCGTTACTTATTGCCAATTATGGACTCAGACTATTGTCCTATCATCTCATAGAGTCCCTGGCACGTAATAATATGCTACACAGTGGCAGTGGGGGTCGCAAAATGCCGATTTATTACTAATAAACCCCAATGATCCGATCGAAATCCCTAATTTCGATCGGATCATTGGGGGGGCACGTGCCACCCCACTGGCTCAGCCAGTGGTTGTACGCATGGCGGTCACCCCCGTGGAATCACACCATCCAGGCTCAAGCCCCGCTTAGCTTGCCTGGAAATAATTACGATAAAATAATCTTGCCTGGAATGTCATCCCCCGGTGCGAGGAGTCGATATTGAGCACCGCATCATTGCTCACTTGAGCAGGACACCACGTTGACACCATGTGACCCCCCCCCCCCCACGCACACCCCCCCCCCTCCCACGCACACCCCCCCCACACCCCCTGATCCTCGTGTCGATGATGAGGTGTCGGCGCTGCTCCGACACGCGATCAGAATTTTGATTTCGACTGGAGGATAATCCGATGAGCTAGAAAGCTCTTTTTTTCTCACAGATCTCCAGTAGGGGCGGGTCAGAACGTTATCAACAACAAACAATGCAAAACAAAAACACGACAGGAGTACAAAGTGGAGGAAAGGTAAACAAATCACTGAAAAAATATATATACCAATAAAACTAAACTATTTCTATCTTACCAGGTAAAGCCCACTGAGATTTTAGCTTCGTTTTCAGAAGCGACCTGGCCACAAATGATAGCTCAACGATGCGGCTTTATCACGTGGCAATTTATCGCAGCGAACGCACGTGTCGGTCTTGTCCCCTCTCGTGTTGCCGAGACACAGCGAGCACGCGGGGGTTAAAGGGCCTCCCACCGGGTTACATGACATCCTTTGAACGTCACTTAATTATATATTTCCTTCCACCCCCCCCCACTCCCAATTATATTGTGCAGCATTTTATCATCACGGCGCTGTGGTGAGCAGCGGTCTCCCCTATGAACCGATCTCCTTGAATTAAGTTCCCCGCCACGGTGAGCAGCAGATGCGAAATGATGTCAGAACCGGGGCTAGAGGCTCACCGCAGCTTCACCAACCCATGCGCTAACAACCAGCGGAGTGAAGTATGGTTAAACACCGCCTCCTCCACCCCCCCCGCCCCACCGTGACCAACAGTAGTCGACCTCGGTGTGAATCCCAACCACGGCTATCATCAGTGGCGAGTGGTGTTTGAACCGGTTTTGTGCAAACCCCTCGGTCAACGGCGCCTTAAAATGAGTTCCCCGGAGCGATGTCTCGGTTATACATCGCCATTGGGGAGACAAAGGCGGTTGGGCAATGGTGCTAGCCACCCATAGCTCCTTAATGTGCCGTTCCATCTACAATACTTGCTCGCGAACAGCACTTGTCCCAACAGTCTTGTTTTAAGAGTACACGTGGGGGGGGGGGGGGGGGTTTTTTTTTTTTTTGGGCGTGGGGGTGGGGGGGTGCGCCACCCCCCGCCCCCCCCCCCCCCCCCCCCGCTCGGAGCTGCGAGGTCGCAGCTCCGAGCATTGCAGCTCGCATCGCACGCAGCGGCAGTAGCAGCCTCCGTCTCGTCTACACCGGTGACACAACAACAACAGCCTCTGTCTCATCTACACAGGTGACACAACAACAACAGCCTCTGTCTCGTCTACACAGGTGACAACAACAGCCTCTGTCTCGTCTACACAGGTGACAACAACAGCCTCTGTCTCGTCTACACCGGTGACACATTTTGAGCAGCAATTTCATATTGAAAGGGTGATACATGCACATATTATAAGTGATACGATAGCTTAACTCATTAACATTCTGCGACTCCAATGTGCCACGTACATCTACATACTGTATAGATTGCATATATAGTCGACAAGTCTCGTAGTTTTCCGGACAAGTTTAATATTTTCCAACAGTATTTGACACACACACACACACTCATAAAATACAAGATAAATACGAAAATCCCCCGTATAGCCTTAACAGACTGTCGGGGCAAGTGCTGTTAGCGATCACCTATGAAGGCCGGTACGACACACGAGGGGGTGGGTGGCCAGCACCACGCCCGGCCGCCTTTGTCTCCCCCGTGCTGATATTGTACACACCGCACCGGGTCGTCAATTGAGACTGAATCGACTCACTCTCACGCACAGACACACACACACTCAATAACCCCCAACTCGACACACACACACGCGCGCGAACAGCGCACGCCGTTCACCTAAACCCAATCAGTCAGCCCCAAACTATCAGTCAATCATGCTCAACCTGAGCTCAGGCGAGCCGTACGGGAGAGAGGAGGGACCGGAGCGACTCAGCTACCCGGCACTGGCGCTCGGCGTGGGTCTGGTCGCGACAACTCTGCTCGGCAACTCCCTCGTGTGCCTCTGCGTGACCACCGAGCGCTCCCTGCGCACGGCCACCAACTGGTTCATCGTGAGCCTGGCAGTGGCCGACCTTCTGGTGGGCATCTTGGTGCTGCCTCTGTTCGTCTACTCGGAGGTGGGTGGCTGAGCCGGGTGGGTTGGGTTCCCAAATCGCGCGTCCGTGTGTGTCTTTGTGTGCGGCCACCAACACCCCCCTCCCTCGCGCGCTATTCCGGTTCGGGCTTCATAGGTGCTCGCTAACAGCACTTGCCCCAACAATCTGTTCAGGCTATACGGGGGATCTTTGTCTTGTGTAAATAGTGGAGAGCGGTAGCGCACTGCGCTGTGGACCCGGCGACCCGGGTTCGATTCCCGCTCACTGCCAACACCGGTGACGATTATCTGAACCGGTTCTGGGCCTCCCCTAGGTCGACTCAGCCTCAAATAATTACCTGGTGCGATGTGTTAAAACATGACCACCAGTGAGACGAAGGCGGCCAGGCGTTGTGCTGGCCACCCACCCCCTCGTGTGCGGTGCCAGTCTTCACAGGTGCTGGCGAACAGAATTTGTCGCGACAAGCTATTAGGGCGATACGGAGGATATCTACGCGTGTAAATATCGCCACTGGGGAGACAAAGGCGGCCGGACGTAGTGCTGGCCACCCACCCCCTCGTGTGCCGTGCCGGTCTTCATAGGTGCTCGCTGACAGCACTTGCCCCTTAAGTCTGTTAAGGCTACACGGGGGAGCTTTGTCTTCGTGTGAAGGGGTGTTCGTGTCGTGGATTATGCCCGACTCTGTAGCGGTGGGTGGCGGTGTTCTTGGTTGCTCAATGTGGTGGTGGTTGTGGTGTGTTTTTAGTCTTAGCTTATTTTATAGTTTACTTAGTTCGTGCTGCTGCTGATGCGGATGATGGTGGCGATGTTGCGGTCTCGGAAATTCCGACCTCGCCCCCTCCGCTCCCGGCGCGTACGTACCGTACCGTGTGTGTGAGCGTTGACCTTTTTTCGCACCGTACGCAACGTCCAACCGTGCTAGTGCTTAGGCGCGTATCTGCACTTGATCGCCCGAGCGAGCAGTTCCTGAGCGGCGTGTGGACCCTGGGGAGCGGGCTGTGCGACGCCCTGATGACCCTGGACGTGATGCTGTGCACCGCCTCCATCTACAACCTGTGCGCCATCAGCCTCGACAGGTGTCAGATACCACCCACAGCCCGGCTTAAGGTGTCACTTTTGTTCGTCTACAGCGGTGATCTTCGCTAACTGTTTTTGTTATTTTGTTCTTCGTCATCAGTGCGAGCGCCGCCACAAAATTTGAAACCACTGGGGGGGTGGGGGGGGGGCAACAGCACCACGATGATGATGATGGGCGGTGTTTTCACTCTCTGTGTGTCGTCGTGGGTCACAACGTCAGGGACTGCGCTAAAGGCGACCAGGGGACGCCAGTGGCACGCGGGCCTTGCGATGAAGAGCACTGCTTTTCAGTGTCTACGCGGCGTTTTTCAATAATAACAATTAGAGGGAAAAAAACATGTCCAATATTAGCCCGATTGTGATATCGGCCTCATGTAATGAGATGATGAATCCACTTGGATCTCTTGCACAACAGTGCAACCCTTCGTATTAGAGGATGGTCAACGGAAGTGGATATCACAGAGCTACCGCTGGGATCTCTTCGAGTGATGTAGGGAACGGCACTTTTCTACCTGCTCTGACATGCCGAGTAATCCTCATCACATTAGAGTCAAAGCAATAGCTATTCGTTGGGATATTGCTATTATTTTTATTATTTTCCTATCTACGTGACTTTACCGAAAGACCCAAAGAATATGAATTCCTGCAGTCACGAAAGCTTTAAGTCAAGATTCAAAGCAACATATTTTCACTTTCAGAACTGAAAAAAAGCGTATTTAAATCCAGAGCCAAATTGTATTGATCCGCCTCTATGCGTGCGCGTGCATGTACGCGTGTACGTATGTTTACCTTATTTTGCACCGTCCGTGCTAGTCGTAGGTGCGTGCTAATCGGAGGCGCGTCTCCGTGTGCGCGCGCGCGGACAGGTTCATCGCGGTGCGCGCGCCCCTGCGCTACGAGCACAAGCGCGTGAACGTGCGCCAGGCCGCCCTCATCGCCGCCACGTGGTTCCTCTCCCTGGCGCTCGCCTCGCCCCTGGCCCTGGGTGCGAACTCGAACCCGGAGCGCGACCCGGCCGTGTGCCGCCTGGAGCGGCCTGCCTTCGTCATCTTCTCGTCCGTGTGCTCCTTCTTCGTGCCCTGCCCGGCCATGCTCGCGCTCTACTGCTGCGTCTGCCGGGGGCTACGGAGATGGAGTGCGCGGCATAAGTAAGATTAATTGTTCGGTGACGTTGCTGCTGCTGCTGCTGCTGCGTTGGCCTTAAAATAACAAATGTGTCACGTATATACGATAAACTTGTAAATGCACGCAATATTCTCAGAAGGCGCAAGGAAACACAGACGGCCAGGAAGGCAACCAGGCGGCGAGCCAGCGACTGACAATTGCCTAAGCTCTGGTGTCCTCTCTATATATGTTTTCATCCTGTTAATGAGTGTTTGCCCGTGATAGGAAACCGAAGCACCCAGGGAAAACCCAGTCTATCTCAGGGGGTTGGAAAAACGACTCAATGTTTCAAGAGCCGCAATGCACGTGAATACGAGACGGTGGTCCTTAATAAATCATGTCACGAAGCAGTCGCTTATGAGCCGCCTGCGGCTCCGTAGCCACAAGTTGCCCACCCCTGGTCTATCGCACACAGGAGGGAGAGACGATATTAGTCCATATTTTCGCTCTAGGGCCTTCTCCTGACGAGCCAAGGTACGGCTCCTCCTCGACGCCCACGGGAAGGGAGTTTCACAACATTCGTGCGGTGAGCCACCAACCCTCGCTGCTGTCTCTACAGTGCTGGATTACAGACCACGTGCATAGCCACCACCGGTCTGTGCCGTTTAGGCAGGGTGCTATGAAGAAGAACCATTCTAGACAATATTTACGCGATATAAAGTCCAATACCCGCGCAATTAACCCAATATTTCGAGTTAGATTCCAGGCCACGGCTAACATCAGTCGCAAGTTATAACTGAACCAATTCTTGGCCACGTCTTTTACAACCCGCACTGACCAGCGTTCTAAGGCATGGCCAAACAATTCCCTTAGCCGACACGGCGTGGGAAGGGCCTCTATCCAAAAGTAGAATAATAAAGTGCTGAAAATTGTTATCACGATAATAGTTATTGCTATGAATATGCACGCCGGCCATTGCAGATGCAGCAGCAGCAGCGTGCGGCGTAGCCAGGAGAAGGAGAGTGTGCGGACGAGACAGCTCAGCGGCGCAGGAGTTGTGAGGCCGAGTGGGTCTCCAACCTGCCGGGGTGAGAGTTCAATCCCTGGTGAGAAGGAGCAGCAGCAGCATCAGCAGCAGCATCAGGATGAGAAGAAGGAGGAGGAGGAGCATACAAGCGCCTTCACCAACCCCACCAGCAGCACCATGAACAGCGCTCACCGCGACCTGCAGGTGAAGGGGTCAAGTTTGATTCCAGGCCACGGCTAACATGAGTGACGAGCGACATCACACCCACCATGAGACGACATGGGTGGGAGGCCTTCATCCATCGGTGAATTTATAAACGAGTAAAAAATTGAATTTACTAATTGTGTTCTTGGCAACATGGTGCCATGATATGGAGACATTTTCACAATAAGAATGTGGAATTTCCACCACTCACCAAATGCACCTAGCATAATTGCTACGAAGGGCCATTTCCCGACATGTCGCCTATTATATAGATGTGTTTTCCTTTAAAGGCCACAGTGTCGTTACTGATGAACGTGTTGAGTTGTTTGGTTCACGCAAATGAGACGGACTGAGTCTCTGCAATGAGGTGCTCGCCAAAATCAACGTTTTGGGCGTTGTGCTGAGCGTGGGAGGAGACACCAGAGTGTAGAAAACACCACGTGGGGAGAGAGAGGGAACACGCGCAAAGCGGTGCACGTATGTCGGCAATCTACTTGCTGCGCTGCTATCTAACGTACAACTAAACTTTTTTTATTTGACCAAGTAAGGCCCACTGAGCTCTTTTTCAGAAGCGACCTGGCCACAAATGGCAGCTCGACGAAGTGGCTTGTCACGTGGACATGAAGAGCAGACAATTTTTCTAAACCAGTGGTGCTTAACTTTTCATGCAGCCTTGCACCCATTTGGTTTTCAATTGCAACAAAACGTACAATGTTAATAAATACACAGGGTTTGCTGAAACAAAGTAGTTGTACTTACGTGCTCGTGCTTAATCTGTTTCGATTATTTACCTTCTAAAAAAACTGACCATGTCTCGCACCCCCAGAAAGGGCATCTTGCACCCCAAGGGGGTGCGCGCACCCCAGGTTAAGAACCACTGCTCTAAACGCACACGTTGATTCTAAATGCGGAGAGAAAACTCAGTGGACCCGGAGAAAAAATTCACGCGACCACGGGGAGAGAGACATGCAAACTCCAACTATACAAGAGGCGTCAGGGTCAGGATCGAACCCGGGTCGAGGTAGTTAAAACATCTCGCCCCACCTCTCGGCACCGGGCTGGACAATTCTCGCGCGCGATTAATTGCGCGATCGCTTCAATTGGGTCGGCGTTGTGCCCGACAGGAGAGGGCGCTCCATCACGCGGTACAAATCAAGGGTGTCCGCTCCGCGTGCCGTGCGTCCCCCACGGCGACTACGATGACGACGCGTTACTCACACGGAGCCGGGGGGGTGGGGGGCGCGTGCGGTCCGTAGGGCTCGTGCGGCAGGAGAGGCACCACCGAGGAGGTGAGTGTGATGAGGCCGAGCCGGTTCATCGGCCGAAGAGAGCGCAAAGCCATGAAGGTGCTCCCCATCGTCATCGGTAAGATGCAGTGAGTTCAGATGCTCAATACACCGTGGTGGGGGGAGGGGGGGTCTTTAAGTTGATTCACTGGTGGGGCTCTGTTTTTTTTAATTAGCGGTTAGTTGGTAGGGCACGCCTATGCAGTACTGCACGTGTGTGCAGTACTTCCACTTTGGATGGTATACGTGTGTGCAGTACTTCACCAGTGGTGTAACGAGCAGGGGGACAGGGTGCCTTGACCGCCCCCTCGACCCCCTGGTGGCCAAAGCTACGAGTTGGGACCCCCTGAGAACCCGCATGGGATATGTTTTCTCAACAAAATTGCGGCTCCAACTGGACGATTGCAGTTACGATGCCACCGGTGACCACTCGTGTGGATCTCTTGCCTACAGCTCTTTAATCTCGATCATGCTCATTCATATCACGAATCTGTGTCTCTTATCCACTTCTTTCTCATCTCTATTCCTTGTTCATCACTGTCGTTTCAATAATCTTAAAACGTGGTATGCAAAGGTTTCATCTCTGTCGCTTGTTTATCTTTTATGAAAAAATAATCAGAATCTCTCTTTACGTCTCAGCGATCGGACCATATCTCTGCGGGATACTCTGAGATTACCCATTTTCTCTGTACTACGATTCCACTTTGAATTGCATTTTAAGGGTTGATTCAGTGGCTTGGCTGTCGAGTGTGCCAGGTGGTGCAACCGCACGTGTGCTCACGTGCCAGGCGGGGCCAAGGCACCGGGTTCCTAAGTGGGGTTCAATTGTACAGGGCCCCAATGCCACCTACGCTTCATCACTGGCCTGGGTGCACGTGCATGCGAGCTGCATGCTTTGCGCATAGGAAATGTTGTGGCTCGGTTCGTATGTAGGCAGCCTGTAGCACTGGATAAAAAAAAATGTGTAGATTAGTGGTGATTATGCCATATGGTATACGTGTAAGCCATCATCTTGAGCTGTAGCAGCAGCAGAATCATAATTATCAGCGATAGCAGCAAGAGCATCATCAGCAGGAGCAGCAGCGGCATCACTGTCATCAGTAGCTGCTGGTAGAGCAACCTCCAAATTGCCATGGCACGTTTTGTTTACGAGACAAACCTTACTAAGGGGCCGTCCATAAATGACGTCACGCGATTTTGGACGATTTTTGACCCTCCCCTCTCGTCACACGGCATCACAAAAAGTCCGACCCCCTCAAATATGACGTCACAAAGCTCTGCCCCCCCCCCCCTTCAGTCGCTGGTGGAGGGTTTAACGACACATTTGTATCTACCCCCCCTCCCCCGCTTTATTATGAATACACGTGTGGATGTTTCCTATGTACAATTAACATTGCGGCATCGGTCTTACGCATCCCGCTTCCCAGGCGCATTCCTCGTGTGCTGGACCCCGTTCTTCGTCGTGCACGTATCCCACGCTGTGTGTCCCGCCTGCCGGACCCCGGCGCTGGCCAGCGGGCCCTGCACGTGGCTGGGCTACGTGAACAGCGCCCTCAACCCCCTCATCTACGCCGCCTTCAACCCGGACTTCAGGCGCGCACTCAGCAGACGCTGCCCTTGCCGGAGCGAGCCGCGTCGCCGCCGTTGTTGACATTCGTGTGAAGGTGTCGGTGGTGGTGGGGGGTGCAGAGAGAGAGATATGGGGGTGATGGGTGCTGGGATGCGAGAAAATCTGTCAATTGCCAACAGAGAAGTCATCCCGAGCTGCAATCTCTCCTACCGGTGCGTGCGTCCCTTTTCCAAAAAGGTGTAATTCGCAATCTTATCTGACATGGATGTATATGGCGCCTTAGTCCAAGGCACCTCCGATTAGCAAGGTTGGATACGTATGGTGCGAAAGAAGTTCAATATTCAGTACATATTAGTAGTATAAATGGGCACACTACAGTTAGTCAATCGGTTGGTCGCGCATGGTGAACTCAATTGATGGAGCATCTTTACAAGCGCCCCAGCTAATTGGAACGGTTTGTCACAAGGCACGCGAGAAATGCGGAATCATTCTAAAAATAAAAAAATACATATAATGATCTTATGTACATGTAACAGGCCAGTTTTTGTCAGTCCGTTGCTGGATGTACGTACGTATGTTAAACTTCTTTCGCACCGTACGTAGCCAACTGTGCTAATCGTCAGGGTCGTGGAAGGTATTTTGGCCATACTTCACCACGCTGGCTAGTGCGATTTGGCGAAGGTGGTTGAGCATATACAGTACAGGACGTGCAACCTTAGAAGTATAAAGTCTAGCAACATTGTATTTTGCAGCGTTGCCCGCTGAGTAACGCCACAGCAGCCTGCAACACGTGTTGTGCATAGTTGTCGCCCAGCTAATCACCATCCAGGCTAAAGCCTGCTTGGATTTCAAGCTTTCGGGGTGACTGCATATATGCCGGACGATGTGGCCATAGACAACCTAATCTCACCTCAAATCCCAATGTCTTGATGATGTGTAAGGGAAGCTTTTTGGAAAACGAGTGTCAATTTGTTGCAACAATTCCAGAATCTAGCAGGAGGGAAGTGATGGTCGCATCAGTGACGTTTGGTCACGATGATCTGTTGGACCGTCACGATGATGATGTTGATGAATTAGCAGACCTTGAGTTATGGTTGTTGACCTTTCAGTAGCTGTGGGGTCTAGCATAAGGAAGGAAGAAATGGCGATGTGTGATGATGACGATTCGACATTTTCACAGGTCTCTGCGAGGGTGGTGGATTTTCGCCTCTAAAGCTCCGAGGAAATTCGTCCAAGATGCAGCACCTGTCCAAACGGGGGTTGATGATTCAGCAGAGATGACGATTTTCACGAGACACAAGTCGGTCGCCTCTAGATGACAGTACAGCAAGTGGGTTGCAGATCATTTGTAGTTGCATGTTTTTATGCAGGCACTGTCCTTCCATGAAGCACCAACAACAACACGATTAAAATGTGAGTGGCCCAACATTTGAAGCAAGACCCTCCTGAAAAAGATGTATCGCGGTTGTCTACTTACGGTGCAAAAGAAGTTCAACTCACATCAACGATTGCTGTGACCTTCACTCAACTAACTCTGATGTTCTGTTAATGTCGGTTATAAACATTCCAGATTTTTTAAAATGGAGCCTATTAGAAAAATTGTGACAATTTTGTTTTCTTCTTAAATTAACATAGTTTAATATGTCATCAAATTTTGATTTAAAGCTTTGGTGACTGCAGGGATTCATATTCTTGGTTCTTTCGGTAAAGTCACGTAGAAGGGAAATCATAAAATAATAAAAAATATAACAAGAAAAAATAGAATTTCCCTTCTACAAGGACTTTACCGAAAGAACCAAGAATATGTCATTATCAGTTTTGATTAATCTAATGATGATGGTTTCCAAAAAGTTCGGTTAGAACATGCGTTTAATAAGAAACAGATATTGCAAAAGTGTATTCATATCCTATTGCAACTTGTACACAAATCTTGATTTGTACACTTTACTACAGGTGTGTAAGTACGTAAACCTGCCATTCATCTCAAGTCGGCTAACCCAAATGAACACCTGGGTGTGTCCCGGAACCTCGTCATGCCAGCAGACAGCCTTTGACAATTCACGTGATTACCTCAAAGTGCACCTAACCTGGCACAAAATGCGGTGTCAGCGAGGGAATGACTGCGGCTATTGTTGTTTTTCTTGTTGTACATGTACAGGTATTGCGTAAAGCGCATGCAATCACGTGTATGTTTAAATCGCATTTTCTTTGCCATATAGACCACAATGCTTGAATATATCGTGCACTTAAAAAACACTCTAGGCGTCGATATCAGTTGTACTGGATACTTTTGACATCTGTCAGTTCAGCGCTTCTTGAATTGATGTACATTTAAATTGTTATCAATTATGACAATTTAATAAAAAAAAGCCTCTTTGTCAACATACGCTACAAACGAAAAATAAAGTCACAATGACCGAACGAGAGATTTGCGTGTAAATGCCTCGTCTTTCGTGGAGTATTAGTATTGCACAAGTGACGAAAAACAAAGCTTGTAATGACTTGAGATATTTTCCCAGACTGCCACGATTCTGGGATCAGGACCGGTGCCCATCTGACTCACCACTGTTAGCCAATGCCGGGTTCATTCCGCAGTGCGCGAATCACAGTGCCATCGTTCCATCTGAATGAAAAGTACCCATCTTCTTGGTTCTTTCGGTAAAGTCACGTAGAAGGGAAATAATAAAATCATAAAAATAAAACATGATTATTTCTTATGGGAAAACAAAAATAAAACATTATGTTTTGTTTTTATTATTTTATTATTTCCCTTCTACGTGACTTACCGAAAGAACAAAGAAGATGAATCCCTGCAGTCACGAAAGCTTTAAATCTAAAAATTTAAAGTATGTTTACAGTGTTGCTGTACTGTTTGTATACTGTGCCCCCTGCTGGGTGATAGTTATTTCGATGGTATATTGTATAATATGCCATATAAAATATTATTTAGTTTCCTCTGAAACGGATTATTTCCTTTCCCTTTATATCTTATGGGAAAAATTCGTTTGGCATACGTCATTTTCGGTATAAGTCCTACCTTCTGGAACGAATTAACGACGTATACCGAGGTACCACTGTATATGAATTGCTTCTGTCACTGGCCCCGACTGGACATCTGTGAAAAAGAGCTTTATAGATCATCGGAT
>CM025654.2:9293946-9309092 GCA_014621495.2 Entosphenus tridentatus | reverse complement strand
TCTGACCCCCCCCTAGGTGCGTGACGTCATTTATGGACGGCCCCCAATGCCCGATCCACAAATACGGAGACATTACAGCGATACACTCCGTTGCTCTTGACGCGGTTATCTGGCTTGAACACCTGAATGTGAAATTGTAGTCGTTTCGGCCATCCGAAAGAACAGAATAAATGTTCTGATTCTGATCTCATTACAACCGCACTTGTACGCATCGGCCATGTTTGTCAGGGGGCCATCGGCCATCTTTGTCAGGTGGTCGTCGGCCATCTTTGTCAGGGCGACATCAATTATAGATTTGAAGCTTTCGTGACTGCAAGGATTCATACTCTTAGGTTCTTTCGGTGAAGTCAAGTAGGTAGAAAAATTATAATAATAAAATAATAATAATAAATGAAAATAACTAAATTAAACCACGACGTTTCGGAAGCAACACAAGCCTCCGTCAGCAGGTGTAACTGCTCCAGTAAAATAAACTTAGTTATTTTCATTTATTATTATTTCGAGTCTTAATTGTGTTCACGCTTACAGTGACTTTCAGACCGCATTCCATTTTCTGCTCCCCCCTCCGCTTTTCCGAACATAGGTGGACTCGTCCATCTGGCAAAATGCCAAATCGCTGTCTATGGTGCTGACGTTAGGAAAAAATCGCCACTTTTTTCAAATTTATTTCTGTGGATTTCACACCTGATGATGATTGCTTGTGTTGCAGTCGAAACGTCGTAAGAATTGTTATTGTTTTATATCAATATTATTTTATTATTTCCCTTCTACGTGACTTTACCGAAAGAACCAAGAATAGTAGTTATTTTCATTTATTTTTATTATTTTTGTACCTACATGACTTTACCGAAAGAACCTAAGAGTAGGGAGACATCAGCCATCTTTGTCAGGGGGTCATCGGCCGATTTTGTCAGGGAATCATCGGCCATCTTTGGTCTGTGCGTGACAGTCCCCCCCCCACACACACTCTGAACCCCTACCAAAGATGGCCGGCGCTGCTTACGTCACCGGAAACTCGCCGGTGACGTCACCGCCATAGTGGGCAAGCGGGGAAGGTCGCGTCCCCGGCCTCAGCAGGGAGGATGCTGTCACCGCTGCTCAGGGCGGCCGTGTCGGCTCGGCGGGCCATGGTGACCCCTCTCAGGGTCCCCGTCCGCAGGTGAGGGGGTTGGTGGTGGTGGTGGTGGCGGTTTCAACGTTTGCGGAAACAAAATTTAAAAAAGCCAAGTTAGAAGCGATAACGTTGAGCTGTTAACTCTTGCGGCCTAGGTGTCAGGCTGAAGCCTGTGCTAGGGTTCTTGGGTTTCAATGTCACGTTTATCGCTTTAAAAAAAAAACATTCACTATTATTTGTTGATGTTGGTTTATTTTTATGTACACTCTACATTGATTGTCTACGGCGGGTGGAGGGGGATGGTGGTCATACTTCACCATATTGGTCAATGTGGGGTTTCGAAGGCGGGGACCGTCGAGGCGGGAGCGTAGAAGTACAGTCAACAGTGTAAATCGGTGCACTGCTCTCTGCTGCCCGCAGCCTACACCCGCTGCCTATAAGTACCTGGCTCTACATGGTGAGCACCTATCCAAGCACTCTCCAGGCATTGACTTATTCGATAAATATGTACTCGCTCAAATCATTACGGGGTCATACTCTTTGGTTATTTAGGTAAAGTCACGTAGGTGAAAATAAAAACAATAAAAATAAAATAACTAAATTAAATCACGACGTTTCGGAAGCAACACAGCCACAGCAAATTATTTCTTGCTGTGGCTGTCCTACCTGATGACGGAGGCTTTCGAAACGTCGTGATTTAATTTAGTTATTTTCATTTTATTTTTATTTTCACCTACGTGACTTTACCGAAAGAACCAAAGAGTATGGATCCTTGCAGCCACGAAAACTTAAAATCTAGAATCATTACGGAGTCTTGACTCGGGTGTTTACCGATAGCTTAAAAAAAACTACACTACCTAAAACACCGAATATCTACAATGTTGGTGGTACTTTTGACCAAATCACCTGAAATGTGCCCAATCTCGTCAAGCAGAGTTAAAGCCTAAATCGTGTGTGAGATAGGCGACAGGCCATACGTAAACGTGTGATATTGTCAGCAGAGGGCAGCGCAGCATAACCTCATTGCTGTACTTTCTACGCTCGCCCCGTCTATTCTGACCGCACTCTAAAGCGCGAAATAGTCGCCGAAAAATAACCCACGAGCCCAACGGCGTGGGGAGGCCCTCATCCAGCAGTGGATTGACGATGCTATATTGTCCTAGGAGTAGTAGGTTTTTGGAAGTAATTTGTGGCCGAAACGTCGTGAGAATTATTTTATTATGTTTTATTTGTATTATTGTATTACTTCCCTTCTACGTGACTTTACCGAAAGAACCAAGAAGATGAATCCCTGCAGTCACGAAAGCTTTAAATCGAAATTTAATTTGAGTTCTTAGATATGCACTTGCCGTCGCCCGTACGTGTGTGTGATTTGCACTTGTCGAAGTGAAAGCAGATGCATGCCGTAATCACGCTTATTGCTTATGGGAAAGTGGAATTTCAGTCACTGTGTCAGTACAGGCAACATAACTGTGCACTGCTCCACTGATTTAAGCTTGGGGACAGACTCACTTGGTTATCATCAATCACTCGTGACATTAATATGAGCACAGTCGTAAATTATCCACCATGCAATAGTAATCATTGCGATCCCTCGAGGTTCAGTGAAATTGAACCGTTATAATTCCTTCATCCAGGAAACTCACTAAATCTCAAGCCTCGTTTTTAGGCGTTTTAAAAAAAAATGGATGTTGGCAATTCTGCCAAAATAATTGTCAAATTTCCACCACCGGCTAAAGAAATATCTAATTTCCTCCACCATCAGCTAAAGAAATGTCAAATTTCCACCATCGGCTGAAGAAATGTCAACTTTCCACCATCGGCTAAAGAAATGTCAAATTTCCACCACCGGCTCTAGGGGCTATAATTGCGACGTTCAATGTCACAAGATTGCTTGGCCAATAGATGGTAATCCATTTACAGATACCCTACCCAAAAATATTGAAAAAACGTATTTGGACAATGCTGTATTTCATTTAAAAGGCCCTACATGTAAGATATGGAGCCATCGATTTCACAATATTATTTTCACAGTTGAGACGATTGTAAGAGGGTTATTAAAAATGTGGTATCTGTATCACCCTGTATACCATATAAACTTGAGATGTTAAAAACAAAGACTGTTATTGTTATAAATGTGTACACTGTTCACGGAGTTTATGAAAATAACGATCCTTTGCGACGATTGCTTATTTATATTTTCGATATACAGATCTGTGCCAGGAGCATAAATACAGCTGGATGTGTTTTGTCACAGGCAGCTTATCGCTGTCAGAGGTGTTATGCCACAACAAGGTCTGCCAAGGTGCCATTAGCAAGTGGCCACAAAAGCAATGAAGAATGTTCCATTATTGGAACAGAGCTCATAGTTTTATTGATGAAAGTGAATGGGTCAGAAACCATAACCCAGAGTGAATGCAATCCTTGCTAGCAAACTCAAAACGAATCACTGCTTGCTGTAAGTGGCTGCAAATTGAATAGTAATTGCATTATACCCAGTTTATTTGTGGTTACAAGTCGCTTTTAATGATCAAAATTACGGCATTCTATCAAGTAAATTGTTCAAAGTATCTTTTTCAGGAGGTTCCTGCTGCATTTGGATGTTTGTGAAATGACATTCAAATAAGTGTTTTGCACGTGGGAGGAAACTGGAGTACCTGGTGAAATCTGCTAATACGAGAGGATCTTCAAAAGGGCTGCACAGATGGATTCAGGAAACTTCTTGCTGTACAGCTACCTGCTGGAAATCTTGTCTCACACATTTGTGTGATGCACTAACTCTTAAAAAGCATTGCTTGTCACCTTAAGCTTAAGGCCCTTCATATAAATTCGGTAATTGTGTCTCATAAAATTTTGTAAAAATGCTATTTACGTCATGTACATATTTATTTATTCTCAAATTTCTAGTCCAGTTACATAACCGCGTACGATGTATCACGATTTTTGTTCCTGGGTAGTAAGTGTTATTTACTAATTGCCTATGCCTCAAAAGTATAGAAAATGGCTATTCCCCACAAACTTTGCTTTTGTGACCAGGACTTTATGTGAAGGAATGACACAAATGCACACCACGTTTTCTCATTGAAATAGGTACATTAAAAAATATCTCTGTCCGGGTCACAAAAGCAAAGTTTGTGGGGAATAATAGCCATTTTCTGTACTTTTGAGGCATAAGAAATTGGAAAATAACACTACCCAGGAAAAAAAACATTTGTTGCACAGTGTTATTTTAGTTGGCTTGCTTTCACTTCAATATTCACTTTAAAAACAACTGCGTAGCTCACAAGAACATCTACCTGCAGAGAAGGAGAGATGAAATCGGCTCGTGTGCAGGAGCTAGATGGATTGTTTGCAGGACCATGAGAGATGGTCATGACTTGGGGGGGGGAGGCCTTCATCCAGCAATGGATAGATCATGGCTGCTGATGATAATGATGAGACATTTAAGATTTTCTAAGGCATGCTTTACTCATGTTGTCTTCAAGTGGATTTACAGACACCTGACCTGTGGTGTTACATAAGGTGACATGTTCTCCAACTTTGGAAATGTATTCACAATCCAAGAATATTACCAAGGTCATCCAGCTGTGGATTGATCACGGCTAATACCGTGTTTGACAGATCTGGCGGCGGGCATCACGCAGTGCGCTATCGCCAAGCCACAGACCCGGACCCCTACTACGTGCGCTACGGCATGTTCCTGAGCAGCTTCATGTGGTTCTGGATCTTCTGGCACATGTGGCACACCCCTGAGGAAGTCTTCGTGAGTATCGCACATAGCCCGTGCCAGAGATCACTCGCCATCCACATTGCCACACATGTAGTAATAATAATACTCGTTTACTTGTAAGTTATGGAAATAATAACCAAAATCTGTCGTACTGAACTTCTGTGCTATCAGATCTCCGTTCCCTGGCTTCACCAACCCACATTGACCAGTGTGGGGAGGTATGGCTAAACAACTCTCATGACCCATATGGCGTGGGAGAGCCCTGAACGGGCAGTGGATGGTAAAGGGCTGTACATGTACACTTAAGCCAATAGTAAAGACAGAACTGCTGATGAGACAAACATTTGAAACCAATGAGATATTATAGTTTATATTCTTTGGGTCTTTCGGTAAAGCCACGTAGATAGAAAAATTATAAAGTAAAATAATAACAATATCACGACGTTTCGATCGCAACACAAGCAATCGTCATCAGGTGAAAAATATATGGCGGGAGTGCTGCTAAGGCAGGGAGTTATAAAGGTTTGAGATGGGTGTAGCCCAAGGGTCAGTGGGCGGGGCTAGAGATAAAATATGCACGTCAATGTAAGATCGGATAAATCTTGACAAACGAAGCTGTGGGGGTGGCCATTGTATTGAGAGAGATTAGCATGTCAATGTAAGAAATTTGCTTGTAAATTTAAGATCGGAGAGAGCTCGGAAAGAGCCCCACCGCCACATCGAGGAAAGCAAACAACGGTGGCTGTGGGAGTGACTGTAACTCAGAGAGTCGAAAATAACTGCTAACATCGGCAGACTGTAAAAATGACACACGCACTGCAGATATGGATCAATACTACATAGATTACAGCATCACAATAATGTGAGAAATGGTGACAGCTTAGGGTGGCCATCATCCAGCGATCATGGCTGATGATAATGATGATATAAGTCAGCTATTTGGCAACCAAATATTTTTTAATTACTTTTAATTGTACCCTCAAGTATGTCTGTGTGTGTGGCCCAGCATGTGTGTGTGTAACATTGTATTGTTGAGAAAATACATGACCACCTCAGTTTGGTTTTCATTATGCAGTCCATGTCTGTTGTTGATGTGCGATCGGAGTTGCTTGGTTTGAAGGCATTATTTATCTGTAAACAATTAGGGTGCGTGCATGGGTGTGGGATTTGTAATGTATACAGTGAATTACGTAACTGTCATGGTGAAAATTTTATTTTCGCACAGGGACGCACAGCTTTTGAATTTGAAGCTGCATAAATTGAGTAATGTCTGTCTTTTTTTATCCAATAGAGCCTAGACTTGAACACAGTATGGTATGGTTGGCTGGATGAAGGGGAGTCAGACTGAGGGTAGCAGAGGTGAATCATTGACTTTCCACTCGGCAAAAGTTGACTGGGGCTTCGACAGAAAGCCCTGATTGCTCGATTAAAGAGTACGTGGAGGGGAGCGGAGTGAGATTATGATATTAGGAGTGAGATAAGAGAGTGTGTGGAGGGGAGTAGATTTGAGATGAGGAGAGAGCCCATTTCCATAGCACTGCCTCTGTATGAAACCGTCCAGTAAAAATGTGCAATAGTGTATGAGAACAGTGATGAAAGTTCTAAACTTACAATTGAGAAGAGGCATGTCATCAAACTAGATTCGAAGCTTTCGTGACTGCAGGAATTACTTTTTGGTTCTTTCGGTAAAGTCACGTAGAAGATCAAATCAAATAATAGAATACGACGTTTCAATTGCAACACAAGCAGCAACCGTTATCAGGTAATAATGAATGAGAAAAAACACAACACGGTAAACTTATGAACACAATGCAACACAACACACAGAGCCGGACTACACAACAGCCAACACCTCACCTGGCTGACCACGCTCCTCCAAAGAATGACTAAAAGAAAGACAGCGCCACTGTAGTCGTTTTTATTTTATTCTACGTGACTTTACCAAAAGAACCAAAGAGGCATGTCATCGCTAAGCTGTTTTATTCTATTTTAATACAAGGACGCGTGCATGTAGAAACACCGATCCCAACTCAGCAGTAGCACTTTACCCACGAGGCACACAGCAAGCGAGGGGAAAGGGCAAATTCTTTGGGTCTTTCGGGAAAGGGCAAGTTTTACAGAAAATCCTCTGACCCCCCCGCCCCCACCCGTTGGGCTGTATATGATCAGCAGCACCTGCCTTTACTTGCCAGCCTTGATGTTTACAATGGAACATTTTATTTGGGACAAAATATGGCCAAGTTGTCTGTGCCGTGACATGCCGGGGCAGGATTAAGACCCCCTCCCCTTCTGTTGATTTTAGGATCACTTTCACGATTTTGCCGTGGCTGGTGGGCACCGGGATCTTAGAATACGCGAGCCCATTTTTTTTGGCAAGACGTTTCTCGTGCAGAAAGTGCAGTTTTCAATTTAGAAAACCTTTCTCGGCGACACATGGCACTCTGTTGTGTGTAAATTGGCGTGACAGCCTGAAATGTTGGCGCGTAGTTTTTTGCTTTTTTTACAAAGTGCCAAGGAAAGTGTGCGGTTGCCTCGTTTGTTAGTGAGCGGTCTGTGTATGTGTACGGCTCTTTGGTCAGTCTACTGCTGGATGAGAGCATTCTTCACACTTTAGGGGTCACTGTTTTTTTTTTACCGTACTTTACGTTCTGTTCGTGCGGGCTGGTAAAGGTGTTGAGCGTACATGTGAGATAGAATCACAGTACGACCTTGGATTTTGTGACACCACCCTCTGCTGAGCACTGCGTAGCCCCGTAAGCCTTATGACAACCTGGTTGTGCATGGTGGTCACCCGTCCGAGCACTATCCAGGCTCAACCCTGCTTAGTGTCGAAAGATCTTAGGCAAGTTGTGACTGAATACAGAGGAACTTATCTGCCCCTAATTTATGTGGAGGTGCTGGGAGGTCATAGTTGTTGTCCTACCCCGGCACCTCCGATTAGCATGGTTGACTACGTACAGTGCGAAAGAAGTTCAACATACATACTATCTGCACAAGTTATTTCTTTTTTTTCCTCAAAAATTAGGATGATTTGCCACTACTTCCTGTTTACTTCCATTATCTATGCTTCATCATTAACAATGATCATTCCACTGTTGAATGAAAGCCTCCTAAAACCGCCATCATCTCTCCGTATCATCTAAATTATTACTTTTATTTCATAATAAAGGTGGTTTACATGAGCCAACTCAGATCTCTGGGTTTAATGCAATTTGCACAAGATTATCTAATCTCCCCTTACCAACAAGCTACTGCAAGCTTACGGTTAATGTTTGCAGTGCACAAGGGTGCACTTGACGTTTGAACCAAACCCAGGACTTTCACTTCAACTGTAAAATATTAATTACAAAGGGCTTATCATGCAAACTGCAAGAATAATACTCGGTGCACATGCGAGTGTCGAGCTGAGACTTGCTTTCGTTTAAAAATGCTGTCGTGATAAAGGTGACATAATAACTTCTTGCGTTCCCCTTAAGCCCACCACAGTTAGAGATTAAAGTAAATGGCCACCAATTACAGTGAAACATCTCTTATAACGGATTACCCAGCACTCCTATAATCAGCGTCCACAAATTAATCCATGCCAAATCCTAATGCCTGTTTCTCGCTTCATCCTGTTATACGAGCATTCATGTCGAGGCTGACGATGGGGTGGCAAGCCAAAGGAGGGAACGTGCCGGATCGAGCGATGAACCCGGCTCTTGTGCAGGTGCTTGCTGGATTGATACATCGTAGGTGCTTCAGAGACGGTGATGGCTTGGAGAGGCCTTCATCGACTCGTGTGGTTTGTTGTTGAGTGTTGCGGTCATGGTAGCCCATTCTTAGAATATTAAACAATTATTGAAACTTCGTGTCTGCCGCTGGAAATATCTAAATCCCCGCACGCTGCTGTGCGTTCTTTCTCCTCTCCACGGCCAGGGCCACTTCCCGTACCCGGACCCCTCCAAGTGGACGAACGAGGAGCTGGGCATCCCACCAGACGACGAGGAGTGATGTGCACGTGACACCTGAATTGCCAGCCGAGCTCTCGCGCGCGTCCCCTCTGCCCGGCTCCCCCCCCTCCCTGCAACTCTCCTGCTGATGGTGCCCCCCATGTGGCCACGGGTGCCGACCTACGGGGCCTTGGGCAACGGGAGGGGACCTGTACATACTCCAGCAAATTCTATCAATGTTGAAATTAATTGGAAGAATGATTAAAGGCTGTCAGAAGAAAATTGGTCTGGTTGTGTGTTTGTGTATCGGTGGCATCGGTGAAGTTGTTTAAATAGGGGGAGCAAGTTTGGTGTGATGGCAGTATTGGGCATCTGTTGTTTTGTTATCTCTGTGTTTGTTTTGTATTTTAAATTTTAACCGGATGGTGCAATTGGCATAATTTGATACCATGAATGCTATGTTCAGATCTCTCTCAGATCAGTGCAAATCTGCATGTGAGAGAACGGCTCATGGAAGTAGATTCAAGTGTCCTCTGGTCCACACACAAGAGAGGCAGCATTTTCTCACCCACTGTGGTACTGAGAGTAATGTTCATTGCATGACGGTCAAACAACAGCTTAATTCTTATTACTGGAATTTTGCCAAATTTATTGCAGAGTCAGATTTAACGTGATGGGTGTTTTTGAGTGTGCTTTTATGACTGGACCAAGACCATCAACTCTATACACCTGAGATTCCAGGATATTGGTGGTGCTGGCACTGAACTCTGACCTCTGAGTCATCCAGCCAACTCTGGCAGTGCATCTATATGTGATCCGCACACTTGTTTTGCACTGCAGGCTCATGTTATTTAGATTCAGCTCAAGGCAATGGAATCAAGGCTCCTTGAGCTGAATTCCAAAACATTGAGCTACGTTCGGTAGATATTCAATCTTGAGGCTGCCAGTAAGGCTCCACTACCCTTGGGGAACCGTTGAACAAATCGTTGTAGATGACCTTGATTTAAAACCACGTGAGAGACCATTCAGGGACAGTGCCTCGAGAGAGGCCTTGGGCACAACAATACCACAGCATGCCACCCAAACAGGATGGACCAAAACAAAGTACAGCGCTGCTGTGATCATCCGTGAGGTCGTGGAGAATTCTCGCAACCTTAAAAAAATGTAATCCGTTCTAACTCGTAATGTGCCGAACCTGCTTAGTGTAGCGCATCTGGAGATACGGTCACCATAACTGGCATTGAAAGTGTGCCACACGCTCGCGGTGATCATGTTTTATATGTATTCACCCTTTGCTACTCCATTATCATTCCCCAGTGATAATATTTTTTTTAGGATGAGTGTGTAAAGTTCTTGGAGATACTGTGTATTCCAGTGCTATAAAGAATAGATCCCCAGGCTAAACTAATTTAAATATGTTGAACTTTTTTTCGCACCGTACGTAGCCAACCGTGCGGATCACGTATATATGTAATACCAGAGTGGGTTTTCGCTGCCTGTGTGTGTGTGTACGAGTTGTCTTGCTCTGCAGTTGCCTTTCTCGTTATAGTGCACTGGCTGTATGTTTCACGTATGCAGGTGTGCAGTACTAGTGGGCAATTAGTAGCAATGCTTACCCAGTGTCCAACTCGTGTGCCCTTACCCAGAGCTCCATCATCCCCACCGAAGGTTTAATGATAACCAGGATTATTTTGGTCAGCGACCCAGAATATTCTGCACCCGGCCCCACCACATCCAGAATACCTCTCACTGGCTGGGGCTACTAGTTGCATGCCACCTACTGTCTACCGGTGGTCTGGGTACGTTGGAAAATGAAGCTCCGTCAGCACACGTCGCACTCGTGGACACGACTGTGCACGTACCCACATGGCAATACGTTACAAAATATAGCAATGATAATGCGCAGGAAAAGTGCGCAACGAAGTACGGTGAGGTACATGCTTGGAATTTCTCCGAGGAAGAAGAATGCATGGATTAACAACTTACGAAAGTTAAGAGATTTGTATTGAATGTTCACAAAAGGGGGGCTTGGGCAGGTCAGATCAATATAAATATTACAACTTTGCATTTTACCAGTTAAGGCCCACTGAGCTATACAAAAATTTAAGAAGCAAACTGGCCACAAATGATAGCTAAACGAAGGGACTTATCATGTGGAAATGTATAGCAGTCAAATAATCTAAACGCATGTTTCTAAATGGGGAGTGAAAACCCGGAGGACCCGGAGAAAAACCCACGTGGCTACGGAGAGAGAAAACATGCAAACTCTAAATATAGAGGCATCAGGGTCGGGATCGAACCCACGACGTCCCACATACCAGGCGAGGCAGTTAACATCTCGCCACACCGAGGTGGGGTATTGATCGAGACTGAAGAGAGAGTGGGAGCCAAAGTAGGGAACGCCCAAGAAGGCAGCGATGAACGTGGCTGGCAGGAGTGAGATGATATTGTCTCTTGAGGCCATGAGAGATGGCGATGAGTTTGGGAGGCATCCAGCAGTGGATTGATCATGGCCGATGATGTTGACTCATCACAAAGCTGAACTTTTTCACCGAGCTGACTAGCCACTGTAAGTGTGATTGTTTTTTTCAGCATAGAGTAATAGACCTCAATAATGCCATAGCTCGCGCTCTGCAATCGCACGATTGAATGAAACGATTGACGACTTCCTGTAGGTGGCGTGCGGCGTTAGCTCTGTGGGCTGAAACGCTTTCTTATGGGCGTGTGTGCTGCGTATGAGAGACCCATATGAAGGGTGTTCAGAAAGTTAATCGGACGAGAAAATACAATTTGGATTCATCATGAGCACACTTCTATCGATTTCAATGCTTGATGAAGGCCTCCTCCCCAAGCTGTCATTTCTCACGGTCGTGCGATGCAACTCTCTAGCGTCTGCACACGAGCTGCGGTGGCGAGATGTTATCTCCCTCACCTGATATGCAGTCATCATGGGTTCGATCCCGACCCTGGCGCCTGTTGTATATTTGAAGTTTGCGTGGTCTCCCCGTGGTCGAAAGGATATTTCTCCGGGTCTTCTGGTTTTGCCCTCCACATTTAAAAGCGTGCGTTTAGAGTATTTGGCAGCTACAAATTGCCACGCGATAAGCCACTTCGTTGAGCTATCATTTGTGGCCAGGTCGCTTCTGAAAAAGAGCTACATAGCTCAGTGGGCCTTACCTGGTAAAATAAAAAAAAAGTTTGGTTTAGTCTTGATTTGAAGCTTTCGTGGCTGCAGGAATCCATACTCTGGTTCTTTCGGTAAAGTCACGTAGATAGAAAAATAATAGATCACGACGTTTCGATCGCAACACAAGCAACCGTCATCAGGTGAGACCAGCATTTCCCCTGCTGTGTTGGTCTCACCTGATGACGATTGCTTGTGTTGCGATCGAAACGTCGTGATCTATTATTTTCTACCTACGTGACTTTACCGAAAGAACCAAAGAGTTTAGTTTAGGTGAGAGACGCGTATTGCTGGCCGCCCGTGATTAAGCCAGGTTCTCAAGTGTAGCGATGGTCTAACTTGGCTGGTCACGATTGGAATGCACATCCAAACAACTTAATCGTATATTCTTTTTTACTCGGTTACATTCCAAAGTTAAATGTAACCATTCGGCTTGAATGTTAGGCGCGTGAGAAAGGGCAGTATAGTGCCGAGTGAGTGGATACAAAAAAAGTTCACTTTACAGTGGCTTCAGAAGCAGTTCTCCGATACACGCTTCTGCGCAGCGTTCTGCACCGCGGCGTGCTGTTGCACGGATCTGCGAGAGTTACCGCCGAACGCATTCTTTCGTCTCACGACGACGACGATGATGACGAACGGCGTCATTGAAATAATTAAAAAACCCCGGGACAAGACAGCCTCAGCGAGAAACGCTTGAGGTGGGAAACAAAGCATGCACACGCGTGGATTTGTGTGCCGCTTTCACGACACGCATTTAGAATCTTTGTTTTTTTCAACGAGCAGCGTGCAGGTCAGCGTACAGATATGAAGAAGAACCATTGCCCCAAAAACGTCGCCGATTACAGATATGTAGATACTAATAGGGTTTTTCCCCTTTTTCTCTGGCAACAAAACTGACACCTTTTGCAAGGAATCATGCTTACATTAACCACAATACTTGCAGTCAAATGCAAACAAAAACAATAGTCTGATAATTTATGCATTGTCTTTGAAACTGATTGGTCCACACCAGAGACAGCTTTCTTTGGAGCCTAGTCTCATATGGTGTTCGACCAGATGACGCCAGAAAAAAAGGGGGAAAACCCTAAGTATATTTTGGTACTGGCAAAGGAGGTCCCATGAAGATATGTAGATGTTTAAGTTTTGTTCTCTTTTTAAATGCGGTGCTGTTGACGGTTCGGTTGGGTTTCAACATGGGCGGAGTTAGCCGGGGGGGGGGGGGATGCAGGGCCGGATCATGGTCCCGTGAGGCCCCTGAACACATGTCTTTTGGAGGCCCCCCCCCCCACCCCCCGCTTTCCTATATTGGTGTCTTTCTTGCCTTCCTCCTCGCAAAATCATCCACTAGATCGTCAAAATCTATCTGTCTTCTTAGTTTTTTTTTTGGTAAAGTCACATAGGTAAAACATTAAAATTAATACAAGTATTTTTATTTTACTTTTATTAATTTTAATTTTTTTACCTACGTGACTTTACCGACAAAACGTAAGAATATGAATCCTTGCAGTCACGGAAGCTTCAAATCTAGAATCTATCTGTCTGACAAGGTCTCACTCTATTGAAATGAGTGACAATGAGCTGAGACGTGTTTGGCAACATGCTACTCCGCAGCTCATTTTTTATTCTGCCTACAAGGGAAAATGTCCGCTCACCCTGGCAATTTCTCACTGGCAAAGTTAGAACAATCCGAAGTGCCACAAAAACATTGGGGGCACACTGACTGCAGAGTAAGTGCCTACAACGTCTCAAGCAATTTAGTTGGGCGCTTCTCACCCTCAGAGTCAGACATGAAAGACTTGAATTGGATGAGTTCGTTGGCAAAGTTCATGTCCAGGTCTGATGGATATGCAGCGGAGAGTGCATTTACCTTTTTCACTCTGACATCACTGTTAGACACCTGATCTGACATAAACAGAACTCCAAAGAGACTGGTAAAACGCTTGTAAGCGTCCAAGCGATGTTCAAGGCATGCCACTAGCTTATCAATGACCACATAAAATGTTTCTATTTTGAACTTCTCCCCCCCCCCCCCCCTAAAGTGTCACACCTGGCTCTGAGCTCTCATCTGCAAAGGTTTTGCGTTTCCTCTTTCGCTGAAGATCGTGCTTATATGACTGAGAGGCACCCGTCACATTTAAGGCTGCCCTTTTAAAAGTCTCAAACTGGTCTCGCTGTCCCGCCACAAAATCCCTCAACCAAGAAAAAAAGCTGTGCTTCTACAGAGCTGTCAATGTGACTTTTCTGTAGGTGCATGCTTGTCGCGTGGAACCGGTCAAGTATGACGTCCCGGAAATGTGCCATGAACACCATCTCTAAGGTGTCCAATTTAGCACATAGTCCAGCGGCCTCAATTCGAGTATCTCTTTTCTCATTACCATCATTGCACACACCATCGAATGCCTCTCTAATGTGGGTGTAATTACTTCACAGTGCCTTGGTTAACTCTGCCCGAGCACTCCACCGAGTACTGGACAGCGATTTTAATGTCAGTCTGACATCTGTCTTCCGAAAGACTTTCCCCCATCTGTGTGTGGATGAAGAGCAAAATGTGTACACTGACTGCAACATGTAAAAAAACTCGTCAGCCTCTAGGCTACTGCTGTCTAAGGTGTTAACACCAACTAAGTTTAGTGTATGCGCTGCACAGGGCACATACTCCATCAGAGATTTTTTTCTGTTTCAGGTGGACCTGTAGCTCATTGTATTTTCCTGACATGTGGCTTGCATTGTCATACGACTGCCTCTACAGTTTGAGAGGTCCAACCCAAGTCCCTCCACCATCAAAGTCACACAGTCTGCTCAACTTTTACCAGCGTGGCTCTCAATTGGCTCAAAGCCCAGGAATCGCTCCACCACATTCCCGCTGCCGTTAACAAACCGGAATATGAACGTCAATTGGTCCACATGTGACACTAAAAGCGCTGAGGGGCCCGGGGTCCCACGTGCTCAGCTCACGCTTTAAGCGCGGAGGGGCCCAGTGACCCTCACACTGTAGGTGCCGAGGGGCCTAGGGGCCTAGTGGTCAGATTACGCTTTAAGCCCCAGGGGCCTAGAGGCCCTAGTGATCAGCTCACTCTTTATAAATGCCAAGGGGTCTGGGGGCCTTCACATTGTAAGCACTGAGGGGGTATGTGGGGCTCTAGTGGTGAGCTCACTCTTTAAACGCCAAGGGGTCTGGGGGGCCCT
>CM025654.2:9230016-9245853 GCA_014621495.2 Entosphenus tridentatus | reverse complement strand
ACACACACACACACTAACACACACTAACACACACACACACTAACACACACACACACACTAACACACACACACGAACACACGCGCACGTGCGCAATGGTATCTGACAACTTCAAAGGCGGCTGCGGCGGAGGTTTGTAAAGAGCAGGAGGGCGGTCTAGTCGCCAGGGCGTCCTCCCCCCACCCACTCATCGCGGGTGTCGGGTTGAACCCTGGACAACCACCCCCCCTTTGCCAGAGTGGGACCGGGGACTTCTCACGTTGGTGTCGCTTTGCCTGGCGCGCCTTGAACTTGCTTGCGCGTGTGCACATCACAGAGACAATGGCAGAGATGACCGGCCATAGCGTCACGGGGCGGCGCTTTCGTGTCGCTCTGAGCACGCCGGAATGCTGTTCCGGACTTTGTTTGTTTGGTTGACACGACGCGTCGCGCGCGACTCAATTTTGTCTTCAAGCTTGTTCAGAGGATTATGGGACTGTCGGCAAGGTATAATAACACTAATATAGGATTATCATGAATGTGTGTTACTTTGTATTCTCGTGGTAGTGCCTTAGGCCGGTAAACCCCCCAGCTCCAAGCTAAACTAGCAGCGGGAAATGCCGAGTGAGATAGAAAGCATTGCTTGCGGATATGTTGCAGGGCTTGTAATCAGCGGGAGTCGTACGGGGCTGAGCTCAAGAAAATATGTATTATGTGCGGTCGTTGATTGAGGAGGCCCAGGGATAATATTCAATTTCCAAACAAACTTTGCCAAACAAATGCACCAATAATTCGAATTTGAGTCTCCAGAAGTAACTGCACGCAAGTGCGAATCGAAGCTAACTTCGGTGGCGAGATGGTAACTCTCTCGTCTGGTGTACAGGAGGTCGTGAATTCCATCACGTCTGTTCTATATTTGAAGTCTGCATGTCTCTCTCCCCGTGGTCGCGTAGATTTTTCTCCGGGTCCTCGGGTTTTCCACTCCACATTTAGAATCAACGTCACGCGTTTAGAGTATTTGGCTGCTATGAATGTCCACGTGACAAGCCACTTCGTTGAGCTATCGTTTGTGGCCAGGTCGCTTCTGACAAAGAGCTACATTGGGCCTTACCTGGTAAATTAACCCAAGCCCTAGCCCTTGGAGTCAACATTGGGCCCCCCCCCCCCGAAACCTGCCAGGGTGTCTGGGGGGTCCCAACCCAGAAAAATATTGAAATTTGAAAATTAATTTCCTGTCTAAAATATTAAAAAATTCACTAACACATAGGATGGACTTTTCATTAATTTTTTACAATAATGTCTAATAGTGTATTGTATTACATTGCTCTGTTTTTACTTTTTTACCATTTCTTGTTTTATTGTATGTAATGGCAAAGATTAGGGATTAATAAAGTACAACTATAACCACAATCATATAAACAGAAATCTATGCATTGATTAAAATGAAGACAAGTCCAGATATTGTGGCCAAGGTTCAGCAAATTGTTGTTTTTCTTTACATAGCATAGCAGTTATTTTTTATAGCAATATATTGGGGGGGACATTTTGAGCATATTTGAATATTGATTGGGGGGGGGGTGTGTCCCACCCAATATATATTATAATATATAATAATCTTTATTATAATATATATTATAATTACGGCCTTGGAATAAACACGGGTGAAGCAGAAATTCAGCTCCTGTGGAGTGTGACTGTAGCTTAATATGTGTTATTAATAATTATTATTATTTCGAGGAACGGTATAATGGTTAACATGCTGGAGTTGTAATCCAGATGTTGTCGGTTGGATTCCATCTCATGGCAAGTTCGTTTAAAAAATTGGTCCAAGTTTCAATCGTTGCATTCATTTTTCTGAAATTCCATTGGAATTTGTAACCGGTTCTTGACTTCCAGAATCGGTTATAGATCCAGAACATGGTTTCTAATTCACCAATTACCAATCGTAGTCTTGGTTAAAGTTTGTCAACGGGGTGAGACTGTCGGCGATCCGCGGGGGAATCAGGAATCGATTTTTGTTTCTATATTTGAAGGAAGAAAAAAACACGTTTTGGTGAAAGTAGCGGCCACTAGTGGCTGGCGAGGTTTTGCACGAATCCATTCGGCTGCGTCTGTGGATCAGCATTAATCCGTCGCGTCATGCCGATGACGTCCGCATTCGATTGTCCTCTTTCCATTGCACCGCGTGCACGCCTCCTGGCACGTGAGCGTGGCCGCTTAACCCCTCGCATGCCGTCACAGGGGGCGTAAGATTTGTTCCGAGACGGAGGCTGAAGGGGCGTCTAAGAAGAGGTTGGCAGTGACCCCTCGTTGAACGCGGTGGATGCGTCCGTGTAGAGAGCCGCGTTGGGGCGACAACCCGCGTTAAAAAGCGAAGAGTTGCTGGTACCGCACCGGTATTTGCACTTGCAACATCAGCCTGCAGTCACCCCATGGCGCGACAAATAACTGAGATGAGAGTTACGCCGCCGCCCCCGTTACCATATCATTCCGCCACGCAGTGTCACTGTGCCGCTCAGCCGCGCAGCTCAAGAAAGTAGTTCGTCGTCGACCGCTCGGAACCCGCGTTATAACGGGCGCGTCCCGCGTTATAGCGAAAACGCGTTGTATGAAAACGCGTTTAGCGAGGACTTACCATGCAGCACGTGAACCTCCACTACTGGATGAAGGGCTCCCCACGCCGTGCGGCTCGTGAGAAGTTATTCGAGCACGCTTCACGAAGGCGGGCCGGTGCGGGTCGGGCAACACGGTGAGTATAGGCGTCGGAGCATAGAAGTACAGCACAACAATGCATTGTGTCTGCACTGCTCTCTGAGGCCAACATAGCACTCCCCCCCCCCATCCTCCCCTGCAGTGACGTGGGAGATGGTCGCCCATCCAAGGTGGAAATCCAAGCACGAACCCACTTAGCTTCGGGGAGCCGACGAGGTTGGGCGCATTGTGGGAAACGTTGTAAAATCACAAGTGCAGCTCTTTACCGTCTAGCTACGCGGCCACGCGGTGTCCCCTTGGGCCGGTAATGTTACAATCGAGTGACATTACCGTGACGTTCACTCCATGCGTTTGAATGGCCCAAATGCGGTGTAATGACACCAGCTGATGCTGTAGTCCGGGACACACAGCAGAGGCGAATGTCGACTAGATAACTGTGATGATCTTCGGAATGCTGGCAATGATGTACAAGTCGATATATTTTGAAATCTACATCGACTAGATTTGCGTATTTTATTGGACACAATATAAAACGAGTGCATTATACAGTATATACATAATCATAAGCGTACAGGGTGCTTAAATAAATGTGAACACTTCTGAGAATTTGCAACAATACCACAGGAAATGTGGCTCCGGGCTCTGGAGACCACCTGCAGAAGATTCCAGGCACGTGCTGACAATGGTGGCGAACACGTGGAGACTCTGACTTGTTGCAGCTATTAACATACATTTGTTGTCACGCTACAGTCTATTATCCGTTACTTTGCCATTAACAACGTTGGTCCCATGTAAGTGTTAACATTTTTTTGAAGCATCCTGTCCTTATTAATCGCCATCAATCAAGAGAATGAGGACGTTCTTCGCTATGCATTATGGGTAACATCGCGGGCAACCAGCGGGTGACAGTGAGAAATATGACCACGGATAAAACGGGGTTTCGCGGACCCTACAGTTGTCGTGGGTAATAGGGCCACGGATAAGAGGAGTTATGCCACGTGCGCTCTAGGGTACACACAGGGGACACGACACACGCGCGGCCGACAATGGGGCCCCGTGACCCACGCAGTCAAAGACAAACTCCCCCGTATAGCCTCAACAAACTGTTGGGACAAGTGCTGTTCGCGAGCACCTATGAAGGTGGGCACGGCACACGAGGGGGTGGGTGGCCAGCACCACGCTCGGTCGCCTTTTCCTCCCCAGTAGCGATGTTTACACACCGCGCCAGGTACTCATTTAAGGCTGAGTCAACCTCGCGGAGGCCCAGGACTGTTTCAGATAATCACCACCGATGTTGACTGTGAGTGGGAATCTAACTTTAGCCATTGGATTACCTTTGCAATACTTTGCACTCCTATATTAGTTGTCTACTGTGTGTTGTTGTAACTTTCTAACCCGCACCTATTGGACGTATGTGAAAGAGGAGCTTGTTTCGCTCATCGGATACATAAAGATTCTGACTCTGAACTCGGCTCGCCGCGTTTGGGAGCGCAATGCGCCAACGACTGCGCCACCGCTCCGCACAGCACGACACACGCCCAGAGCGAGAGAGGGACTCGCTCCGTTGCTCTGGGAGGAGGGAAGTTTGAGATGCGAGGTGGGAGGGAGCGAGGGAGGTTGTGGTGGTGGGGGGGGTACAATGTCGTGGCTGCTGCCAGTGCCTGAGTAAGCTAGTGCGGGGCCTGTAGCATATGTCATTAAGGGGCCTTAAATAAATAAACGTCAATATTAAGACACAGATTTTTTTACTTGCTTAGTAAAATAATTGTATTTTTTCATTTGCTATACAGTCAGATAATACGACAAATCACTAACCTTAAACACGCAGTCGTTCATCAAAGTTGAAGGCGGTATAGTACTATAGTAATAGAGCAAGTGCAGAACCACTTAAACGGATTTGATAGCTTGAAAGCATTTAGCGAGGGGCCCTTTAAAGTGCGTGTCCCGTCGCATAGGTAGCTACTTTTGCTACTGGGATAATACTGGTAGGAACCACCTAGTTCCACCAGCCCACAGGGGATTATTGTGTCCATCCGTCCATCGTGCATACAAAAATGGGAGGGGTGGGGCTGGGTGGAGAGGGGGGGTTGGGGCTGGGTGAGGAGGGGCTGGGTGGGGAAGGACTGGTCACCCCGTGGTGCCCTTATAAAACTCAAGGTTTAACCTACTCACACCGGCTTGTGCCCGCCCTCGCAGTCGTCCATATTTGTGGAATACACCACGCCGCCGTTGACCCTGGCCATTGACCGAGCAACCCAACGTTCCTACCAGCTCCCTCCGCAGCAATGTGTTTCCGGCACTAGTTGCTGCTGCTGCTTCTGCTGCTGCTGCTGCGTGCTTCCCGCACCTTGGTTCGGTCTCCTCGGCTCCTCCCCGGCTCCTCCGGGGGCCACCGCTGCCAGGCTGGCGTCTCGCCTCGAAGGCGGCGAAGTCACCGCGCAGACCGCAGAAATGCCCCACGACGCGCAGTCAGCGGCAGCTGAGCGAGACGCCGCGCTTGCTTTGTTACACCTGCGACGTGGTGTGCCGGGTGGATGAACACTCGAAGTGGCGGTGGTGGAGGGTGGGGGGGATTGGGATTGAGGAGGGGTGGAGGGAGGTGATGGGGGCGGGTGGATGAGGGTGGCTGCGGGCACGACACGGGCTAGAGAAGAGATGGAGCTGATGCGGTACGGGAGGATGTGGAGCCGAGTGGACTTGCCGATGAGTGGTACCAGCGGTGTCAGGATCGGCCTCTGTGGAGGAGGCTCGTGAAGGACGCTGCTGCTGGGCAGTTGGAGGCAGTCGCCCTCCAGCAACAACGGAGGACGGAGAAGCGACGCTCACAACAACGAGCGGAGCGCCGAGTGCCTAAAGCACAGCAAGTTGGCACAGTAGGGGGCACAGGTGGTGCATCAGCCAGTCATCTCAGTCAGTCGACCCGCGGCACCTGGGTCTGTCCCGTAACCTCCTGCCAGCGGGCGTTCGACCCTTCACGTGGCCTCAACGTGCACCGAGCCTGGCACAAGCGCCGTGGACACGTCACCGCCACTTAGTGGCGAATAGCGGTTGTTGTTGGCTGCGTATCAATAACTAACTAAGCGTTTTATTTTACCCGGTAAGGCCCACTTGAGCTATGTAGTTCTTTGTCAGAAGCGACCTGGCTATCACATCACCAATGAGAGCTCCAAAGAAGTGGGCTTGTCATGTGGAAATTGATAACAGCCATCATGCTTTGAACGCACGTTGATTCTAAATGTGGATGGAAAACCCGGAGGACCCGGAGAAAAAAAATCCACGCGACCACGGGGAGAGAGACACGCAAACTCCAAATATACAGCAGCAGGCGTCAGGGTCGGTATCCAACCCACGACCTCCTGTATACTAGGCGAGGTAGCTAACATCTCACCACCGTTGCGACCAAATCACCCTCAATGGGCCGGGACGATTTCGTCGGATCTCCGAGGCTAAGCAGGAAGTGTGAGCCTGGTTAGTTGTTGTTGTTGGTGTTAATGGGCGTCAATGCGTTTGCTGAGAATGAGTAATCTGCGATCAAACCGTTGCCGTCAACATTCCTAACGGATGAGTCGCACGCGCACACAACACGCGCATTGCATGCAATGGGTTCGTTCAGAGAGAGAGAGCGAGAGAGACAGCGGTTATTGCTGCACGTATTTATGAGATCCACGATCTAGGCTCAACTCGTGCTCAACTTCCGCAATCAGAGGAGATCGGCTTATAGAAGCCTTCGTCCTAGTGGCACAATACAGAGCTGAAAGTCCCCTCCAACCTCTGCACGCCCCCCCCCACTCCTCGATCTGCTGCCCCCTTCCACTTACACTGAAATCCCCCAAATAGCCTTTAACAACACACTGTTGGGTCCAGTGCTGTGTGCGACCACCTGCAGATACAGGCAGGGACAAAGATCCCCCGTGTAGCCTCGAACAGGCTGTTGGGGCAAGTGCCGTTAGCGAGCACGAATCAAAGTCGGAACGGCGCACGAGAGGGTGGGTGACCAGCACCACGCCCGGCCGCCTTTGTCTCTCCAGTAGCGATGTTTATACCTGCGATTAGCACGGTTGGCTACGTACGGTGATAAAGAAGTTCAACATACAGTACATACATTACACACCGCACCAGGTACAGACACACATGCATGCAGACACAAACACGCCAACCACCATTGCAGGGACTCACGCATAATGTGCACATGAACGCGATAATATAAATACGCAGTCCTACTTGTATTAATTTAAACACATACTGGAAATGTATTATTTGTTGGCTCCACTGCAGTTGTGGGCCCTAGAAAAAATGTCAAAGTTGCCCCATACCCCCTCTTAATGGGGTTATGTCCAGAGCCGCCACTCTCTAGCCTTTAGAAGATTCTAGTATATATATATTTCTGTGATACCTGTTGCCAGTGTTACTTGAATGCGCATGCCCTGAACGTTGTTTTTCCACGATTGTGTTTGCTACTCAGTGTTCGCAATGGTATGCATGCACGTATGTTGAGCTTCTTTCTCACCGTACGTAGCCAACCGCGCGAGTCGGAGGTAAGGGGGAAGGACAACGAACTTAACACAAAAAGCAGTTTTGAAGGAATGAGTTTTCAATGTAGACGATTTCTACGCGCATAGCTCGAGTGACTTCCAAATATCGGAAAGAAGAACGTTCCAGACGGCCGCAGAAAAAAATGAATTCGCTGGCGTAACTTTACTTAGTTGAAAAACAGCTTAAGGCCGAAAGTGTTGTTATCTCCGGGCCAACGAATCAAACCAATAAATAAATCTCATGACTGCAGAAGCCATCGCACGCAGCTTGGCATTTGTTGACCAGGCGAAGAAATTTAGGCAGGTATATTTGTTGTTGTTAATTTAAACTGTTGTCGGAAGGAGCCTGACGCCTCGCCCATACCTCCAGCGAAAACATGCGAGCACCACCGCCAACACAAACCCCGTAAACAGTGGGTTAAGCGCCACAGTGGAAGATGATACTTCAAATGGTCGACCAGCCGGAGTGGCGTGACGCGGCCTGGCATGAATGTTGACATTTCTGAGTGTGATCTGATAAGCGGAGAGCACGAAAAAAAAGGGGGAAAAAACAGGAAGAAAAAAAGTTCCCCCCCATCCAGCTACACAGACGGAGACACAAAGGCGGCGAGAAATGTTTAGGGGCTCTGTCGAGGTCCGTTCGGCCGCTGTGTTTGTAAGGGAGAAAAGCTTCAAGTGAGTGTGTCCTGTCTTGTACGTGCTATTACGGGACGTCCTCGGCTCAGAAGTTGCGTGACCATTCGAGTTGGTGTTTAAAGCTGTCTGTGTGGTTACGAGTTGACAGATCATCACCGTCCAATGTTTCTGTCATTCATCATAACATATCCTCCTCCATCATCATCATAACTGCAGTACCATCATGACGATGATCATCAATACTCAATATCATCGTGCATACATTTAAGTCAATCATCATAATCATCATTATCATGAATCATCATCCATTTGTCCATCACTCACTCACTCACTCACCCATCATCATCATCATCAATATATGAAATCATCATCATCATCATCCACATACATCCACATTATTCTTCCCACGGCATTTATGTCGTGCATCATGCCATGCGACTTGTTAATTCATTCATATGTCCGCGTGTGCTCTGTCATTGTTGTTTAACCCGGAGTAATCGTGGCTTTAAATAAAAGTCCGGATGATCGACTCACTGAACTGAGCGTCATAAATCACCAACGGTGACGTCGGAAGAGTGACACGTTCAAGGAAGCCCATGAGCACAGTGAAACTAAACCCCAGAAGAACAGACACCAATCCCTTTGGGGTTATTTTTGTACGTCCCCGTAAACCATGGTCACTCCGCTGCTGGATGAATGCCTCCCAAAGCCGCCACCACCACAGCCGCTCGCAATCACGCTGCGTAATTTGCCACGCGCCACCTTTTTGATGAACTGCCCCGAAATCATTTGCCGAGGTTTCATGAACGAGGGGTGAAGCAGCAGCAGCAGCAACGTCGTGATTCTGGTTTGCGCACCGCGCTAACGAACGCAGCGATCCGAGTTCTGGTCCCTGCCACGGCTAACGTCAGTAACGAGTAATATCTGAACGATTCTATGCTGTGAAGAAAAGCTGTCTTGGGTGTGGACCAATCAACTTCAAGGACAGTGCATATCATTATCATTATCAGAGTTGTTTCTTTTTGTTTGCATTTTGACTGCTTGTGTTGTGGTTATTGCAAACATGATGCCTTGTATAAAGGTGTCAGTTTTTGTACCAGTTGAAAGGGTAAAAACCTATTACTATGCTGTGAACTTTTTTTTTTCTAACCAAGGCTTTTCCTTGCAAATGGGATCTTTAGTGTCAAGAGGCACTGGATCATGTTACGCTTTACGTATTATTAGAAAGAAACAAAAGTTTTGCTGACTGGCTGGCTGTCTGTCTGACGCAGTGGTGACGTAATTGCGCAACATCTGCGCGATGACGTCAACCGCGTCCCACAGCGTTGAGGCAGGCGCGTGCGTGCCGACGTCACACGCCCCTCTCCCACCCTGCACCGCGGCCGTGTATCCCACGCAAAGGCGCGGGCAGTCCTCGTTAACAATGCTGCTCGCGATTTTCCCGTCCTCTGTCAATCCACTGCTGGATGGAGACTTTCCCATGACGTACAGATCATTGGCGGTTGTTTGGCCATATTTCAATGTGTGCCTTGAAGATACAGAGTCCGGTTCAGCTTATGTTCGTTTAAGCATTAAAATAATGTCTCTTTTGCGTTAAAGTACTGAAATACTTACATTCCGCCGGTGCGTGAAAGGCCAACTTATACGCATTTTCAAAGCACGAATATCTTTGGTGTACATCTCCGCGTCTATATAAAGTATACAGGAACCGGTTTGCCACTATTTTAAACATTCACATCTCAGAGAGGCGCGCGGCGAAATCTATTATTTGAAACTCGCGGTCGAAATGTTACTAGGGCTGTCAAAATTACTCTTCGTGGCATTAATTCACTCGCTCGCCCAATTTGTCTTTCCATTGTCGCGGCACGTGCTCCGTCGTGACTCAGCACGTGGCTTATGACGCGAATGGACAGCGCGGTGGTGGCAGTGATTGATGAGCGATGATGAAGATGATTGATGATGACAATTGATTAGGATGACGGGGGTTTTATTATATTTGTTCTCCCCGTGGTCGCGTGGATTTTATGTTCTGTCCGGGTCTTCCGGTTTTTCTCTCCACATTCAGAATGAACGTCACGCGTTTAGAGTATTTGGCTGCTGCTATAAATGTCCACGCGATAAGCCATTTTCGTCAAGCTATCATTTGTGGCCACGTCGCTTCCGAGAAAAAGATAAGTAGCTCAGTGGGACTTACTCGGTGACATAAAAAATAATGGTTATTTTTTTTTGAGTTAATGATCTATCATCCTGCTGATGATTACAATGCACTGATAGTGATGGGAGTGATCACCATGATGACTACGATTGATGGCGATGATTATTGTTACCGTTATTTAATTTAGAATGCGATGAAAGGCGAGGGTACCGGGCATGATAGCAGTGATGACGTGTAGATTATGCCCATGTCGATTATGGCGATGACTGCATTGCGCTGATATTGATAATAACAGTCTTGTATGTGTGTATGTTGAACTTCTTTCGCACCGTACGTAGCCAACCACGCGACTCGGAGAAGCGGGGTAAGGACAAAAGGACAGAATCATTTTAATGATGACCGCATTGTGTTGATATTGATTGTGATTATTACATTGCTCTGATATTGATGAGAATATATAGGATGGTTGTAATGCGCGTGATAACCACACACACGCTCGATCACGGTCTACACTGGAATTGGCGCCCCCTATGTCACCTTCACCATAAACACTACTCGCAAACGCCTCGATCAATTTCATGCAGCGCTCTTTACGTCAATCGAGGCACAGACAAAGATCCCCCGTGTAGCCTTAATAGACTCTTAGGGCAAGTGCTACTAGCCAGCACCTATGAAGGCCGGAACGGCACGCGGGGGGGGGGGGGCAGCACCACGCCCGGCCACCACTGTCTGTCTCCCTACAGTAACGATGATTTACACATCGCACGAGGTGAGTCTCACTTGAGGCTGAGTCGACCTAGCGAACGGCCCCAGAACCGGTGCAAATAATCGTCACTGGTGTTTGTCGTGAGTGGGAATCGAACTCGGGTCGCCGGGTTTCGTCCGCGCAGTGCGCTGCTACGAACCGCGACACCACCACCGCTCCCCGCACACGCACTCACTATTTTCGTAAACGTCTAAACCAAGCGCATGCATTTCTGCGCTGCTGTCACAGCTATCCCCCTCCCTCCACCCCCCCCCCCCCCTTTTATCCGTAAATGTTTCTGAACTCGAGTGTTGTTGTTTCTGAAGGAGGGGGAGCCGGACCAGGACTTCAGGGCAAGGCCGTGTGTTTTATCCGGGGCTGTAATTATTACATACTTACCTACCGCCTCTGTAAGGCCGACAGAGAAACGTCGACGGGGGCTGGTTCCCCCCCAAAGATGAAACTCTTAGAAAAGATTTATCACTCTTCAAGTTATTTAGCCGGGGAGACAGTGATGGCCAGAGCGTGGTGCTGGCCTCCCACCCCCATCGTGTGCTGTTCCGGCCTTCATAGGTTGCTAGCTAACACAAATTGCATAAGTGCATACATTCGTGCATACATTTCAACACTAAATGCAAGTTCGGGCAAGGCAGCAAAAAGACACACCAACAACAGTGCCAGACCACACGAAGACAACACGCAGTCCCTCGATAATCTTGCACATTAAAATGTAACTATCGATACACCGAGTAAGAATCAAAGTTACAAATCACATTGGCAAATGTGGTTGGTATCCAGCACCAATCTTCTGCTCAGGGATACGGCAGCTGAAGCGTGCACGCGATCCCTCGTTTGACAGCCAATCCATCGTTCATATCGCCCTGATCATCATCATCATCAGCAGCAGCATCATCACTGCTGGATGAAGGCCTCCCAAAGCGTTCTCTCGATGCACCAATCGATCCAAAGCCTCATTGTATCGCTCCATCTCCACGGAGGACGTCATACGGTTGCGTCTTCTCTCGTTAGGCTCCATGCCAGGCCCTCGTCCCTTTCCAGTGACGGATCTCGTCCAAGCTCATTTTTACATTTTCTCAGTAGTTTGAATTATGTTGAACTTCTTTCGCTCCGTACGTAGTCGACCGCGCGGGTGAAGGACAACAAACTAAACACAAAAAGCAGCATGACCTTAACCTGTTTATGTCCTTTCATCCATGCGTTGCTCTCTCTCTATTTCTCTCTCTCTGTATCTCAATATAATTCCCTGCGTGCATCTCTCTATACTGTATTACACACTCTGCAGTTTTTGTTCCGTTACATTTTTGAGGTTAATGACTGTGCGCCTGATCTATATGTCCTCGCAGACGGTGGCCTACGCACTGAATCGACTTCTTCCTCCATCTTTAGGCGTGGGATGTCTGTGATACTTTTTTTCTTTTTAAATCCTTTATATTAAGTTCACTTGCTTGCTTACGACCGTGCAAATCTTTCGGTCGTTTTTTAACCCACTTCCCGTGATCCAATCGAGCTGACATTTTCCACACAGACTCGTTGTGCGTGACAATTAATGTTCGTGAATTTTTTTTTCCAAAATTTTACACTTCATAGGACAAAAATATTATATTTAATAACCAATGGCTTAATGCTGCCATGCAATCATCTGACCCATAGTTGGCAGCCATCTAAAGCCAGAGGACGAGAGGACTCTAGCCGCCACGCATATAAAGAATTTATAGTGAAAAACTTTGTTTTTACGGGTTAATTCTTTTCAAAATTGCATTCATTTCACTGCATATTGCAAATACCCTCCGACATGCACGCAGCACCGCCGTAGGGAGCACGTCTCCTGCCTGCTCTCACCTCACGTTACCCCTGTGTTGTGAACACAATCAAAGTTGGAAAACTCGGACGGCCGAGACACTCGGCTGGCCTTTTGCTGCGAGATTCGCTGTCGCATGAGCGCGGTTTGCATCTGCGCCGCCGTGTAAATGAATACGGGGGCCCCGAAGTGACCGCGAATATTGTGGGGAAAACATTTCTCCGTGTCAGATATTGTCGGAGCGCTGGGGTCGGCGGTCAGCGCAGCGCGCTACGAAAGCCGGCGACCCGAGTTCACGACCAGCAACAGTGGCGAAGATTCTCACGCGAGCTGACTCCATCGCTCCATCTCCCCCGTGGACGTTCTCTTGGCTATGCCAGCTGCAATAGTTGTTACGTGACAGCATTTAGGGTTGCTTGGTTGGCGAGGTTACCAGGCGTTGGCAGTACTGCCATAGATTGTTATATCCATCTGTGTGTCGATTTGACTGATTGCCACTCTGGTTACATGCCAAACAATGATGAATAGTGTTGGCCAAACAATCCAGTGCAAGATCCTCATGAAAAAAAGTGTTGAGACTCAAAAAGGTAGATTTTTCTGGTCCAATTGAAGGGAATTTAGATTATTTTCCTCTAACAGTCCGTGTTATGTGAATATATTATAATATATATTGGGGGGGGAACACACCCCCCCCCCAATATTCAAATATGCTCTAAATGTCCCCCCCCCCCAATATATTTCTATAAAATATAATTGCTATGCTATGTAAATAAAAACAACAATTTGATCAACCTTGGCCACAAAATCTGGATTTGTCCTCATATAAATCAATGCATAGATTTCTGTTTATATGATTGTGATTATGGTTGTACTTTATTAATCCCTAATATCAAGCCATTACATAAAATGAATCAGGAAATGTAAAAAAAAGTAAAAACAGAGCAATGTAATACAATACACTGTTAGACATTATTGTAAAAAATTAATAAAATGTCCATCCCATGTGTTAGTGAATTTTTTAATATTTTAGGCAGGAAATTAGTTTTCAAATTTACATATTTTTTCTGGGTTGGGACCCCCAGACACCCTGGAAGATTTGGTCCCCCCCAATGTTGACTCCATGGCCACGGCCTTGGATGACACACAAAGAAACCAACACGGAGAGTACAAAACCCGGGCAAGTGAGGCGACTTAGATGATCGTTGGCTTGCCTGGGATGATCGCGAAGACAGAAAGCGTCGTCTGTTTTCACTGCTTGAGGAGCGGTAGTGCCACGGTGTGGCAGGCTGCACTACGAACCCGACGACCAGAGTTCGACTCCAGCTCACGACCAACAACAACGGTGACGATTATTTGATGCGGTTCTGGGCCTCCCCTAGGTTGATTCGGACTTAAATGTATTACCTGCTGCGATGTGAAAACATCCCCACTGGGGAGACAAAGGCGGCCGGGCATGGTGCTGGCCACCCACCCCCTCGTTGTGTCGTGCAGGCCTTCATAGGTGCTTACTCGCTAACAGCACTTGCCCCAACAGTCTGTTAAGGCTATACGGGGAATCTTTGTCTTTGAGTCACGAGGTAGATAAGGCAGCTCGTGGCGTGTCCAGGAAGGGTGGGAGGGCGATGGGGTCAACCAACCCCGCCCCCCACTTCCTTGACACCTCAAAAATGATATTTTATTCATATCTACCGGAGAAAATATCTAGATAAAAAAATATTATTAATGTAGGGCCCTATTTAAAAAGCTGAATATCTCAGGTACCACCCCCCAAACCTCATTAGGACTCATCTCTACCCACCAGGCAGCGAGTAACACACCAAGGTGGTGGTGCGTGAAAGCAGCCGCGGTTTGGCGAGTAAAAACGCGAATCTCTCCTCCCGCTGCTGTCGCTCACTCAGTGGCGGCGAATGCGCAATCAGATAACTGAGAGTTCACTGAGGTGAACGGTGTCCTCGTTTGCCCTTTGCTCTCTGCATCTGCGTAGGTGTGCGTGTGTGTGTCGGTGTTGCGCACCGCTCCTGGGTCTTCCCTAGCCTCAAACGAGTACCTGGTGCGGTGTGTAGTAACCATCGCCACTGGGGAGACAAAGGCGGTCGGGCGTGGTGCTGGCCACCCACCCGCTCGTGTGCCGTTCCGGCCTTCATAGGTGCTCGTTAACAGCACTTGCCCCTACAGTCTGTTAAGGCTATAAGGGGGATCTTTGTTGTGTGCGTGCTCGTAATTGGGGGAGTGGTGGCGTAGTGGTTAGTGCACTGCGCTCCGAACCTGGCAACCTGAGTTTGATTCCCGCTCACGGCCAATACCGGTGACGATTGTCTGAGTCTTCCCTAGGTCGACTCGGCCCCAAATGCGCACCTGATGCTAAGCGCAAACATCGCCACTGGGGAGAGAAGGACACCCACCCTCTCGTGCACCTTAATAAGTGCTCGCTAGCAGCGCTTGCTCCGAAAGTCTGCTGCAGGCTATACGGGGGATCTTTGTCATTGCCTGAGTGTTAACATGTTGCCACGAGGTATCCGGCACCTGCTGCCAGTGACGCGTCCAAGCGAAAATATCCTCGCCGCGACGTCGGGAAGGGCGAAGGGGGCACTTGGACCTCGTCGTTCACGGTGTCTGCCGTCTCATTCCTCTCGTGTCCTTGCGAGGAGGCCACGAAGATGACAGTCGCAGAAAATTGGACTCTTGCATTTATCCGCGCCAGGTGCTTTCATTTTAATTGAATTTGACTACTTTTTTTTATTATTTTGTCGTGGTTTTTTGCTTTTATAATTTTCAAATTATTATTTTCATTTTGTATTATTTCGAATTTGTTATTTTATTATTTTCAATTCATTGTTACATTTTTTGATTATTTTAATATTTTATTTTATTACTTTTATGTTTTGTTTTCCATCTACGTGACTTTACCGAAAAAAACAAGATTATAGGTGCTTTGATTGCTTGTCGCCTTGCCGGACATGTGGTGGGGTCCTTCAATTTCCGCTGACAAACGTCACAACCACCGATGGAGTGGTATTTGGCCAAACAAATATTCCAGATCCTGGAATCTCGTGAAGAAAGAAAGAAGGAAGAAAAAAAACTACCGCTTGAAGTGAAGAAGTCACGGGCCTGTGCGAAATGACGAGACGGCCCGAGAGGCGGCACAACTGAAGTCAGAATCTAAAGTTTGTTCCCCGCTTCCCGTATAGCGAATACACCCATATAGCTAAGAAGCTCATAGAGCTAAGAATCCCATAGTGCTAAGAAGCTCGATTTCAAGGG